>BMAC01000872.1:15390-132166 GCA_014905375.1 Phtheirospermum japonicum | reverse complement strand
TTTTCTAACACTGGGTTTTGACACTGGGTAACCCAGTGTGGATGACATACCCAGTGTCAGCTGCAATGTACCAAATCAGGGCCCAATTTCTTTGAAACTCCACTCGCGGGCCCACACTCGTCCCACCTTAACACTGAAAGACTTCAAAATACCTAAAATAAAAAATAAAATGTGGTAAAATAAGTTGGAGATACATAAATACGAAAATATGCTAAATCAATCCAACTTATACCCAAAATTAACAACAAATATAACTAAAACACTAGCCAAATATACAAAAATCGTGACAAATACGTGCGAGTCAGTTGGCTATGGAGGCCGCGGAAAGCTCGGTCGTTTCTTGCCTGCCCCTCGTCGAGCCGGTCGAAACGGGTGTTGAGCTGGTCAAAAGGCGAAAACACGGCCTGTTGGAAATCGTTCCAACCCATCTCGGGACCCGATCCGGTGCTCGGGCCTCTGTACTACGGGATTGCCGCTTGGCTCGTGCTCGCTCCGTGATGCGCGCCCGAACCGGTGTTCGGGACGTCGCCGGCCTCGCCTCGTTCATTCTCCCGGTGGCGTTAGCGTCTAGGATTTGGGTTCGCCGAGTTCGTCGGGGCTCTCGGCGTTTTGAACGCCAACTCCATAAGATCGACGCTTGTCATGTTGGCTGCCTCGGCCTCAAACCCGAAGTAGCGGGCAAGAACGGTGATCATCGGCCCCATGCCGACTCGGGCGACGCTTCCTCCTCTCATCTTCCGAATCCCTCGAATTTGTCCTCGGATCAACGGGAAAAATGGGACCGAATGTCCATTGCATAGGCACCAAAGCACGTAAATCTCGTGCTGAGTGAGGTTGGTGTTTTCGTGCTTGCCCATCAGGACGTGGGCAAAGAATTTGTAAGCCCCAAGCAGTGCCAAGTCGACGATCGCCGATGCCGAGTATCGATCCCGGGTACCACGTCCGCCCGTGATACTCCCCCAAAACTCATCCGCATGAAAACCACTCGCCTGCGTGTACGAGTACTGTTGGCAGTCAAGCCCGAGCACCTATTGGAGCACCCTCTGATCAATCCGGTGCTCAATTCCCCCACAACGGACATTAAAACCCCCGTCATCGGTCTCCTGGTATGAGGTGAAGAACTCGAGCACTAGCTCCTGATAAGCCGGTGCCCAGAAAGACGCAAACATTCGGCCGTTCATCGCGTCGATGTAATGGAGTAGTCGGGTGCCGAACCCGTCAACGTCCCCGTTCGCCACCCATTCATCCAAACGCTCGATATTGACGAAGCGCGGGGTAGCGAAATGTTGCAGAGATAGATATTGAAAAAGTTCCCCCTCGTATGTGGAGTAGATGGGGAAGGGGGCACCGTAAGCTCCGGCGATATTGGGGTATTGGGGAAGGTTGAGAATTTCGTCATCGGAGTGGTCGTCCATGGTAAAAGGGGGAAATATGAATGAAAGTAGAAGGATTTGTAGTGGAGGGTTCCAAAAATCGAAACGAACGAAGAACAACGGAAAAACGGGAAAAATTCAAACCAAACGTTCACTGGGGCATTTCGTCAAACACTTGGTGGGCAGGATTTTTGAATATGGAAAAATATAAAATTAGCTCTCAAGTCCTACCCAAAAACGCAATAAACAATCACAAACATTCCCAAGAAATTGGTTCAAGCGAATTACCTTGAAGAATCGGTTCGAAAGTGGAACGAAAAACCGAGCTATCCCCAAGAAAGTTTTGAATTGAGAAAGGTAGAGAATAACGAAAATTTCCGCGCAAATACGGGATGTGGAAGGAAATTGTCGCTGGTTGTCGATCGACTCCAACTCTCATTTTTTTTTTATATTTTTCCATTTTTTTTATATTTCGGCCCTCTTTTGTTTGCTCGGTCGACTGAATGTGAGGGAGGGGATGAAATCGACTGTCTTTTAAAAGGTCCGCTGGGCTCTGGGCAGTCCGGGCAGTCGATCGACGACCCTCCTTGGTCGATCGACTGATGTTGTCAAAACCTTGAAAATTTCTGGAATCCAGTCGATTTCGCCGTGTCGGTCGATCGTGCGCCAGTCGATCGACTGGATGTCGATTCGCATGTTCCCAGTCGATCGACTGATTTGCCAAAAAGCTTGAAAAACTCTGGAATCCAGTCGATTTGAACTTGTCCGTCGATTGGGCAGTCGATCGACTGCATTCCAGCAGCTAAACTCCATTTTCGATCCTCTTTTCTCCCAAAACTCCAGGACTTGAACCTACACAAACCCAAAAACTCAATTTAATACTACTTAAGGATAGAATATACACAAAATTAAAAGAAAAACAAGAAAAGAGTTAGAAAGGGTTAGAACGTCGTGGGTTGCCTCCCACGTAGCGCATTTGGTTAACGTCGTTCGCTCGACGGTTTTACAAAAATGTTATCCGGGATCCAAGAAGAGGTGACGATCATGCCACGCCTTGGTGTTCTCGAGTAGACACACCGGGTGATCAAAATCACCAAGGCGGGCTCGTTGGGCAAGCCGGAAGATCGAGACATCAAGAACGTGGGCTTGCTTCGGTGGTCGTAAGTGTGAGTAGTCGACCACCCAAACGTGATCATCCCAAAACGGGTCGACGTATTTCCCCGTCTCCCCGACTGTCATCTCCTCTCTCTCGAATTTAGAAATAGTCGAAGTCGGGCACGAGAGAGTAGGACCCCGCACATCTTCCTTGTCCTCTTCCACCTCCTCTTGTTCAAGTAGTAATAAAGCGTTGGGTGGTGGCAAAAGAGGCTCGATCAACTCCACATCCTCCAAGACCGGCACAACTACATCTTCCTTGCCTAAAGCAGGTAAGCTCGACAATCCAAGTGCCATCAGAGACCTCCAAGATAACACCCGCTCACTTTCCACTACAACCTCTTCACAATACCCGAGAGGGGTTACGTTGTCTTCCGACCCATTCTCCTCGTCCTCTAAATCCACCTCATAGTGATCCTCTTTCGAAAGATCGTCAAATCTCGAATTTCCATCAACGACCGTGGGCACCACCACATCAAAGATGGGCATCTCTTCAAGGCACGGCTTCTTAAGCTCATCCACGTCATTGGCAATTTGCTTAGCGTGAGTCTACATGTGAGCGAGGCGTTCCGTGAGCTCGGCTAAGAGAGACTCCACGTTCGGGAGTTGGGACGTAGGAGAATCTTGAAAGAGTGAGGTATAAGGGTCATCGCTCGGAGTATATGAGCTCGAGGTGGGTAGATTGTAAGAATCGTAGCTCGTAGGAAGGGCGAGTGGAACATATGGATCGTCAAAACCCGGATCAAAAGGATCACGAGTCGGTGCATACGGATCTATGCTCGGGTTATGGGGATATGAAAATGGAGGTGAATGTGGAGGGTTTGGGTCATAATGATTGGAAGAGTAGATCCATTCTTTCCCGATCGAAGCATACGGGTCGTCATATTCGGGAGTGGTGTATGGATTTGGATATTTGGGAGTTTGGATGTAAGGGTTGTCGTATGGCAAACTAGCTCCGTAGTTTTCCATCCTCGGCCGGACCAATTAAGCGGCGGAGGCATCCTTTGATCGTCTAGAGTGTGGGCGGGCGGAATTGGGCTCTCGAACGGAGTTGCCATCGTTCGCTCCTCGATTATCGGTGATAATAGCTGAGGTAACGGGACGTGGACCCACCTTGCACACACAACAAACGACAAAAGATTATGCGTATCGAATGTAAAACAACGAACTAATATAACTACTAACTACGTTAACGATAAGAGTAATTAAGAACACCATTGGCCTTAATCCATCCCCGGCAACAGCGCCAAATTTTTTGATCGACGAATCCTCGACGCGCTATTTCGGAATCTGTCTCCGCAAGAGTACAGAGCCGGTTGTAGGGCGGAGAGTTCTTCCCGAGTCGTGTCTCTCGAGGATGGATGTTTTTGGCTTATCGGTTTCTTATTTGCTCTTATTATCGGTCGAAATTAAACTAATCTAAACTAGGAAAGCAGTAGTCATTGATTTGGTTTTAGTTTTTATAACTAAACTTAAATTGAAATAGGAGTTTTGAAAGCACTAAAATACGAAAAGGAAATTAAAGCTTATTTTAAAAATGATTAATCTAAACTAGTTAACTAAGAAAGCTTATAATTTAAATTAAGGAAAATGGAGGGAAAATTAAAGTCTAGCTTATTTGAAAAAGTCAACATTAATTTAACAAAAATTAAAGTTTTAAAAAGGAAGATTATATAAAACTTCTAAAGACTTGGGAAACTGATATAACAACTAAACAACTTAAAAGCATAAGTTCAAAAGCTAGAAAGCTATAAAAAAAAATGGAAGTTTTGATAATCAAAATAACAACTAAACTATGATCCAAGCATCACATTAGATTAAAAGAAATAACATGAAAATAAAACTATATTATAGAAAGATATTACCAAATGTATGATTCCACAAAAAGCTTGAAGAGGAAATGGAAACTTGAAGGATTCTTCACAAAAGAAATCTAAACAAAAAGCTTCAACAACTAGCTAATGAAGATCTAACACTTAACTAAACTATTACTAATTACTAGGAATTAATACATAATTAAAAATGGAAAAGGAAAGTGTTTTGAAGTGTTTGGGAGCAAGATCCCTGAACTAGAGAGCCTGCTGCAAGTTTTTTTGGTGGAAAAGACGTCTGGTCCTTTAATCCTTCACAAAGGGGCAAATTTGTCCAAAAGTGGCGAAAAATCTGCTTTTCAGTCGATCGACTGGCAGTCGATCGGTCAAGTCACCTGTCGATCGACTGCGATGTCAAAACGGCCAGAAGCCCTGGAATCCAGTGGATCTTGGGGGGCTCTAGTCGATCGACTGCAGTCGATCGGCCACGTCGGCAGTCGATCGACTGCGTCGTCCAAAACGGCCCAAAGTCCCTGGAATGCAGTCGATTTTGGGGTTCCAGTCGATCGACTAGAAGGGCAGTCGATCGACTGGATTGCTGCACCCGGCTCGATTCCTCATTATCTTCACGTCCGCCGATTTATCGAGCCTCGTCCGTTGCGCTTCCTTGCTTGTCCGTCCATTCTCGAGTCGAGTAAAAATGATCCCAAATGAGCGCAGGCCCCGCTTGGACGTCCTACGGCCAAGAGAAAAACGAAAGAGTGAAAAATTACGAAAAATAATAATAAAACGTACAAAAATACGAAAACCTAGAAATAACGAAAAACGGCCAACTCGACTCCTAAAACACCTAAAAGCAAGCAAAACACACGCAACGTGATACAAAAACGGTAAGAAAAAGATGTACAAAACGTGCAAATCAGCGGGCAAGTCGAGCAAGCTGGTAGGTCAAAGCAACAAAAGAGCGGGCTTGCTTCGGGGGTCGGAAGAGGGAGTAGTCGACCACCCACATGTGATCATCCTAAAATGGGTCGACGTACTCCTTCATCTCCCCGACCGTAACCTCCACTCTCTCCCCCACTACCTCTTCCACCTCCACTTGTTCGAGTAGACAAACGGCATCGGGTGGTGGTAAAAGAGGCTCTATCAACTCCATATCCTCCAAAACCGGCACAACTTCATCATCCTCGCCAAAAGCAAGTAAGCTCGACAATCCAAGTGCAGTTGGAGACCCCAAAAATAACCCCCCCTCACGTTCCTCTACAACTTCTTCACAAAACTCGAGAGGGGTAACGCCGACTTCCAACCCCTTCTCCTCACCCACTAAATCCACCTCCTTGAAAACATCTTTCAAAAGACCATCAAAACTCAAATTTCCATGAACGAAGGTGGAATCCTCCACATCAAAGGTGGGCAGCTCGTCAAAACAGGATTTTTTTAGCTCGTCCACATCAATGGCAATTTGCTCTACTTGAGTCTCCATGCGAGCAAGGCATTCATCCAATTTTCGAATCACCTCCACGAGCTCGGATGAGAGAGGCTCAAAGTTCGGGAGTAGGGGCATAGACGAATCTTGAAAAAGTGAGTTGTATGGGTCGTCGTACGGAGTATACGAACTCGAGGTGGGTAGGTCGTAAAAGTCGTAGCTCCAAGAATATGAATCATGAATTTGGGGAGCATACGAGTCAAATCTCGGGTAATAAGAAGGCCGGGCGAGTTAAGCATATGGATCATCAAAATCCGGATCATAAAGACCACAAGTCGGTGTATACGGATCCATGCTTGGGTTATGGGGATGTATAATCGGTAGAGAATATGAAGGGCTTGGGCTGGGATAATCAAAAGTTTGGGCCCATTCTCGACCGATCGAAGCATACGGGTCATCATATGTCGAGGGGACCCAATATCTCGGGGGAGTGGTGTACAGATTTAGATACTCGGGAGTTCGGATGTAAGGGTTTGGATAAATGGGAGTTTGGATATAAGGGTCGTTGTATGGCAAACTAGCTTGGTAGTTTGCCATCCTCGGCCGGATCAATCGAGCGGCGGAGGCATCCGTTGATCGTCGTGAGTGTGGGTGTGTGGCATCGGGCTTCCCGAATGAGTACCTTGCAAACACAACACTCAACAAAGGATTACGAGCATCAAAAGTAAAACAAAAACCTAAATTAACTAACAACTAAGATAACAAGAGAAATGATTAAAAACACCATTAGCCTTAAGCTATCCCCGGCAACGGCGCCAAATTTTGATCGAAGATTTCTTAGCACTCTAAGAGAAATTTTCTCCGCAATAGCACAGAGTCGATTGTAGAGCGGTAAGTTTTTCCGAGTCGTATCCCTCGAGGATAGATATTATCGGCAGTCGGTGTTTATACTTACTCTCTTGTTAATTGAAATTACACTAATCTAAACTAAGAAAGCATTAAGTCATTGATTTGGTTTGAGTTTTTGAAAGTTAATCAACTAAGACAAGAATTAAAAGAGATTTAAATGAAAATAACAAAAACGAGGGTTTAGGGTGTTCGGTTCGTCTTCACGATCAACCGGTTTTTGCCGAGAACTTAATCTACGATTCGGGGTTGTCAATCCCAAATCTCAACAAGCTCCGACTAATGGCTCTAAACGAACTTAGACCCTAAACCCGTAATTACTAAACTAGTTGCATCAAATACGAATTAAAGCTTGTTTAAAGTAATTAATTGATGACATTAACTAAACCTAATTATCAACATTGCATAAATTAAAATTTATTAAACTAAGAAGGCTTGAAAATTGAAAGGGAAATTGGAGGGGAAAACAAAGCTTGAAAGTTAAAATACGTCAAAAGCATTAAATGGGTAAAAGTCAAATTGCTCAAAGAAGAAAGCTTCATATCTATGTTTTATTTGGCAAACTAGCTCGGTAGTTTGCCATCCTCGGCCGGATCAATCGAGCGGCGGAGGCATCCTTTGATCGTCGTGAGTGTGGGCGAGCGGCATCGGGCTTCCCGAATGAGTACCTTGCAAACACAACACTCAACAAAGGATTATGAGCATCGAAAGTAAAGCAAAATTCTAAATTAACTAACAACTAAGATAACAAGAGAAATAATTAAAAACACCATTAGCCTTAATCTATCCCCGGTAACGGCGCCAAAATTTGATCGAATATTTCTTAGCACTCCAAGAAATATTCTCCGCAATAGCACTGAGTCGATTGTAGAGCGGTATGTTTTCCATAGTCGTTTCTCTCGAGGATAGATATTATCGGCGGTCGGTGTTTTTACTTAAGCTCTTTTTAATTGAAATTACACTAATCTAAACTAAGAAAGCATTAAGTCATTGATTTGGTTTGAGTTTTTGAAAGTCAATCAACTAAGACAAGAATTAAAAGAGACTTAAATGAAAATAATGAAAATGAGAGATTAGGGTGTTCGGTTCGTCTCCACGATCAATCGGTTTTTGCCGAGAACTTAATCCACGATTCGGGGTTGTCAATCCCAAATCTCAACAAGCTCTGATTAATGGCTCTAAACGAACTTAGACCCTAAACCCGTAATTACTAAACTAGTTGCATCAAATACGAATTAAAGCTTGTTTGAAAGTAATTAATAGATGACATTAACTAAACCAAATTAACAACATTGCATAAATTAAAATTTACTAAACTAAGAAGGCTTGCAAATTGAAAGGGAAATTGGAGGGAAAAACAAAGCTTGAAAGTTAAAATAAGTCAAAAGCATTAAATGAATAAATGTCAAATTGCTCAAAGAAGAAAGCTTCATATATCTTTTAATAACCAAAAGTTTGCCTAGCTAAAAGAAGTAAAAAGCTTGAAGATGAAAACATCCATGGAGTTCTGCAAGGAATGAAGAACTACAAGCTAGGAAATGAAAAGGGGATATTGAAATGCAAAGAACAACAACACAAACTATATCTAAAAACCAACACAACTTCAATAACAACAATCAACAATAACAACACAAGAAGGTAAGGGAAAGAAAGTACCAATTGCATTAAACACCAACTAAGAACTTCAAATGTAGATTACAACCTTCAAAAGCAACAAAGAACCACAAGTGAAGGATATGTCACCTTCTCCCACACTTTCTAAGAACATCTAAACCTCACTACACTAACTACTAAACTGGCTAAACTACATTAACTAAGAATTTAAACTAGGGTTTATTACGCAAGAGTAAAGGAAATGCTTGGAGGAGATAGAACTAGGTCCAAAACCACCAAGGAGAGTTGGATAAGGTTGGAGAGAGCTGGTTCTAATTATACAAAAACGCAAGGGCAAAATTTTCAAAATGGGTCAAAAACCACAAAAATCCTGCGTTGCAGTCAGTCGACTGAAAGCTGTCGATCGACTGCTTCGTCCTCAAAATACCAAACTTTCTGTCCAGCAGTCGATCTGGAGTGGTCCAGTCAATCGACTAGACTATCAGTCGATCGACTGGAACAGCTGCATCCGGCTTGATTTCTTGTTTCCGCTCTAAACGTCTGCCCGTTGTCGCTCCTCGTTCGTGTTGTGTTCCCTTGCTTGTCCATTCCAATCCGAGTCGAAAGAGATGCCCTGAGCGTGCGCGAGACCCGCTTGGTCATCCTACGGCCAAAAATGCGAAACAAGGGTAAAAAAGTACGAAAAACTACTAAAAACCGCACAAAAGCTATAAAAACCTAAAACTAACAAAATAGGCCCAAACGACTCCTAAAACCCGTAAATGCAAGCAAAACACACGCGAATGTGACAAAAAAAGGTAACAAAAAGGTGTAAAAAAAATTACAAATCAACCACCCCACACTCAGAATGATTGCTTGTCCTCAAGCAATACTAATCTAGAATTACAAAACTACTCCCGAATGGTCCTAAACTAGTGCACAAAACCCAATTCGAGACGTCGTATGTTACAATGCTCGTTAGCTCGGCTAAAAGGATTACAAAGATGTCTTGACAAAAAAAGTTTAGATCGACTCCCGAAACCTAAAAGTACTAGGTAACCCTCCAAGTCGGTCCCCTCGTCCTTACCCCGGCTAAGGTCTATCCACGGTCGAACCGTTAATCGTCTCCCTACTAGCCCCAATCGTCTACAACTCTCTTTAACAAACAAAATCTAAAAAGAAGGAGAAAAAGGAAACGTGCAAGAGTTGCACGTTTTATTACTTAATAACTACAAGGTTTTATAACTTATCCTTGTTTATTCATCATCATTTTTTTTATTTTTTTTCTTTTGCTTCTTTTTTGGTACCCAAGGAAATAAGGTATTTAAATACAAGATATATACAAAGAGAAATCAGCGGATGCGATCACTCATTACTACTAGCAACTTACAATGTTTTCGATCGAGCACATGGGGCAATTGACGACTCCAAAATGCAAAACAAAAATCTTATAGAGAGTGTTCGACGACGAGGCTAGTTGAGGCACTAGTTCTATATGAGCTCAAGGATAGCACGAAGCTAAAGCCGAACAAAGTTGAGGGTGTTCGACGACGAGGCTAGTTGAGGCACTAGTTCTATATGAGCTCAAGGATAGCACGAAGCTAAAGCCGAACAAAGTTCCCAACGAGTCAAATTACCTAAGTACACTAAATCCGATCGAGAATCTAAACTCCTAAGCAATTCATCAAAACCGAGTCACTTCGCCAAGGTTCCAAGAAATAACACACACGTTACTCAATTGGCTCCCAATCGGATGTCTTCGCTACGCCTTCCTTGCTCGAATTGGCTCCCTTGGACTGATAGTTCCGGGTGATAGAACCTGTAACGTATCTATTTTAGTATTCGTGAATCCCCTCAATTGCTGCCTTTTTTCCGTTCAAGGGTGGCACGTCAGCACTTGTTTCGTTTTCTTCCAAACTCACCGCGTTTTCAAAATCTTCTTCCTCTAAATCCCTAATCCCATTATCAACCTTCTTACCTCCTCGAAGTACATGTATTACCATTGATTGTTCAGGTTGAATAGGCAGCTTCCCAAGGTTGGTCCTGATCTTTGATAAGGACGCGGATCTCTACCCCATCATCATCTCCAACTTGTCCATTTGTTTCTTAGTGCTATTATTTTCCTCTATTGTGCAGAGAGTCTCTTCTCGGTTGCGTAAGGTTTTGAATTCTTGTCGTTATCGCCACAACCGCAGCTCTTCATCGGGACTCAAAGGAGATGGAGCTTGTTGTTGTTGTGAGCCTGGTATACTTGTTGGCTTGAGTTATTTTGCCCTCGCAAAGGGCGCTGTTGATAATTTCGTTGGCCTTTATTCTGGTAGGAGTTGTAATTATTTGGACCTCTTTGATTTCTATTCGGGGGAAGCGGTGCTAGGTACTGGGGGTCTGTCTGTTTCGGTATCGGCACGTAGTTAGGATTTCCCAGGCCATACTTGAGGTTTAGATGATCTCGGAACCGGGGATTGTATGTGTTCGAGTAAGGATCGTAGTTTTTTGTGTGTTTTTGGCCCGATTTGTTGTTGGGCTGAAAATTTTGCACAGTGTTCACCTCCTCATCCTCATCTTCATCAAACCTCACCTTACATGCACTAGCTTCATGTCCAAATGCTCCACAAATTCCACGCGTTTCGTGTGAAGGTTGCGACTCCTCCTCCTCCTCTCGCTTCATCATGTTTTTCAACAAGGCGACTTGTTTCGTGAGTTCCTCAATCTTGTTATTCTCCTCTCGATAAGTACACACTTCATTCACTTTGATTTTTCTTGGCCGGGAGCTTGTCTGCTGCGACTTCTCATCCATGAGCTCAAATAGATCCCATGCTTCTCTTGCGGCTAGGTCTCTAAAATCGCCGGCTTTTACTTCCACTTGTTGCTTATACCTCGGCAACAAAACCTCATAGAAATAGTTGTTGACCATTTTGAGACTGTTGTTATGATGCGGGCATGCATGGAGGATCCCCTTGTAGCATTCCCATGCCTCGTGGAACGATTCCCCGTCTATTTTCTCAAAGTTGGTAATTTCTCTCCTCAACTTCGGTTTCGTTTGGGCTGAGTAAGACCTGCCCACGAATTTCTTATGAACCATATCACAATGAGTTAGGGAGTTAGGTTGCAATGATAGAAGCCACTGCTTGGCTTTTTCCTCTAGACTACTCGAGAAGCACCTCATTCTAAGCTACCCTTCATATAGTCCCCGACCTGGAATTCAGGACACCGCCGCGTAGAATTCTCAAATGAAATTGAGCGGGTCTTCATTTGGCATGTGTTTTAATAGTTTTAGTGGTGTTGAAAGTATATCAACGGGTTCATGGCTTGGTATTATCAGAAACCGATTCAATTGTAAGAATCTATGAGTTTGTATCTTGAAGAAATTAAAGGAAAATGCATATAAAGCAAGTACACTAACTAAACTAAACTAGGAATTGAGATTGCAAGTTGGTCGGATGCCTCGGTCATATGCCTCAATATAAAAATGCAAGCAATAATGAAAATAAGCAAGAAAATGCAATGTTTCACCAAGTACAAGCATGCAAGCACAAGGTACAACTATGCATAAAAACTCAAATTGTAAAAATTAACATGGATTGAAAGCACAAATAGATAAAGCAATGAAAATGGACGGGAAAGTTTGAGACTTTTCGTAAAATAACAAGTAACAAAGTATAGATCTAGAATTAAGCATAAAACAAAGCATGGCATGTGAAAAACTCGAAATCAAGACGATCCAAGACTCGATCTATGACCTAGACGTGTCACGCGTCTAGATTCCATAGCGAATCCCCAAGATCTAACATGAATTCAAGGTGCTAATTAAGACAAAAGGCATGATATGAAGAAGAATACATGAAACATATGAAATTACGTGAAATTAAACGATCTAGGCCTCAATCTATGATCTAGTTGTGTCACTCAACTAGATTCCATGGATGATTCACAAGATCAAGCACAAGTTCTAATACCTAAGGCAAAAAGCTTAATATAAAGAACAAGCATGGAAATGAAGAACAAAGCTTGGAATTTAAAGCATAAAACATGAAATTGAAAGGAAACATACTTAAATTAAGAAATGAAACAAAGCTTGAATGTAATTGCAATCAAAAGTAACAACCCAAGGGAGTACTTGGATTCTTCTTAGGCTTACAAACCCACGGAGGTGCTTGAAATTAAATCTAATCTAGAAAAGGAAATTACATCAAAACATGAAATTAAATCTAAAACCTAAGAAGAGAGAAAATTATCTAAGAGCTTGAGAGAAATTTGATCCCAAACCCCCAAGTTAAGGTTGGGATGGGAGTGGTTGTCTTCATTGGTGCAAGATGTGGGCTTTATATAGTTGTTTATAGGGGCAAAAATGTCAAAACACCAAAAATCTCGTAGACCTCAGCGTCGCAGTCGATCGACTGCTAGGGGTGTCGATCGACTGCCTGTCGATCGACTAGGGTGAAGTCAATCAACTGCCAGTTGATCGACAGGGGGTAGTCGATCGACATGGGGCAGTCGATCGACTGCCTTGCCAAAATAGGGGAAGCTACTGTCCGGCAGTCGATTTGGATCTCTTTCAGTCGATCCATGACCAGTCGATCTAGCAATCGATTTGGAGCTTTTCAGCCGATCCTGGATGCTTTTGGCTCGAATTTCTCATTTTTTGGTCCAAAACGTCCGCCGAGTGAATATAATCCTTTTAACCACCTACAAAATAAGAATTCAAACTTAAAAGCTCAAACATCTTCACACTTTGTACACTTTAAGCCTAGAAGCAAATAAATAAGAAAATGACCTAAGAACTAGAATAAACGACTCAAAACGACTGAAAACAACGTTAAACTCTAACTAAAAATACTAGAAAAAATACAACAATTACATGCAAGACAGCATGCCGTAGAAAATAGGTAGTTGGCTAACATGATTGGACTTTAAATCGTAGTCTCGGGCCGCGGGGCCTAAGACTATGTCTGAGTTTTATGGACCTTAACCAACGTGGTTGTACTTGAACTCCTAATTTGCCCAAGTATTGAAGGCTCGGGATTCTTCTCGGCTCCGGAAGTGCTGTGGTGTTCAGTCGATCAAATTTTTTGGCATCATGATTCGGCGGTTGTCTTGGGTTTGGGACCCCTGTTGTTTCCACCTTCGAGGTTGTCGAGTCCTCCTTGTTCTTTCTCCTGGTTGTGCTCTTGGTTATCGATAAGAGCAAACATCTGTGGATCTTCATCTCGGATGTTGTTTTGCTGGTCTCTCACGTGCACGTCATCATCGGGTGGCATGCTGTATGGTTTATTGCGAGGGGAGTGCGGTTGTCGTGTCCTCTCCCTCGGCCACCATTTGTTTCTACTCCTCTTCCTCCGGTTTCTCAGCCGCCATAATGTGGAATGTTTGACATGGTAGTTGGGGTTGCTTCGGATGGATTCTCGTTGGGGGAAAGAAAGAGTCATCTCGGTCTCCCTACTCGTTCTATGTTGTCAATGAATGTGGCAAGTTCACCTCTAAGGCCTCTTCGACCTTCCATGAACAATAAAAAACATCAACGCATCGAGTGGAAAACCAAGAACAATTATACATAATATCTAACATAAGAATTAACACAAATAAACGTCATCAACACATTTCCCACTCCCCGGCAACGGTGCCAAATTTTGAGTTGAACTAATTTGCTCTTTTAAAATTAATATAAGTTAAACAATGCGTGTCTACATTTGAAAGTAAGTTCTCCCGCAAGAGAACGAGGTCATTGTAAACTATCAAGTTAAACCGAGTCGAATTCTCAAGGAGTGGAAATACGGATTCGGCCATGTTTATTATATCACAAATTCTAAATCTAAACACATGAACAAAAAAGTTTTTGAAAATGATAAGTAATCTATAGTTTAATACTACTCTTGAAATGAGGGTGTCAACCTCTATGCACGGACGAAACTCACGACTAATTTAAAAACTAATTTATTAACTATTCAAAAACTTAACAAGAAGATTTAAATAAGAGTTTTCATTCAAAAATATTATCGAACACCTAGAAAGCGTTGACGAATTATACTTTTATCAAGAACAACTATCAATCTAAGAACTATAGAAATGCAAGAAAGATGGATCAATCGAATTAAGCAAACCAAATCAAGTAATCTCATTCAACAAAGGATTCAAAACTAACCAAATAGTTCCAACACCAAATATCTTTACAAGAAATATCCAACTAATAGATTAACGGCTACAAAACAAAAATAGAGTTTAAGAGAATACTAGTTCAAAATGAACAAATGATTGTTTTGAAAGATGCATGTTATACTAACTCCAGCAATTCCGGAGAAGTTACTTCTATGCTACGAACCCAGAAGTTTTTCATGAACTCCGAGTTGCTGCATTTTTCAGGGATGAACGGTAAGATACCAAACTCAATCTTTCTCTTGTATAGTAGTTTCCATGAGGTCTCTTGTGTTAGGTAACGTCTCTCAATGATGAGTGATGAATGATTAGTTAGGTTCTTGGCATTTTTGTAGCCTCCAAAACCACCCTTTTTGGCCTAGTAATTGAAAGATCATTTGAAATCCCGAGTTTGTAGTGCTCACGTCCGGCCGGATGGTTTGAAGAATCCAACTGGATGGTGTCTTTATCAGGCAATCCGGTCGGATGTCAGATCCATCCAACAGAATATATGAGTCCAATAGAACAATCTGGTCGGGACATCCGACCGGATTAGTATTTAGTGGGTCAATTCGGTCGGATGTCAGATCCATCCGACCGGATGAGTGTCCTTGTGGCTACTTCTTCACGCTGACTTTCCCGTTCTCGTCTCTCAATTCTTGTAACAGTTTACGAACTTTATCTTCTTGAAATCCAGGGCTCGTCTAGTGCTCTACCTTCATGAGAAAACACAGAAGTCATCTCAAAAGGACCAATTATCGATCGAAAAATCAAAAGGTTAAGTAAAAAGCTATAGAATGAAAAATTATGCAAAATAGCCTAATCTCAACCCGAAAAAGATAACAAAATGACTCAAATATGACTCGAAATATATACAAACTCATAACAAATACGTACGAATCACGTATTTACACGTGTCGTGTAATTCGACCTACAACCAAGATACGATCGATTTTTTGTCGAATTTAAATCAGAATTTAAAAAAAAATAGAAAAGGCGTAAAAATAAAACAAATCCTATCATTTTACGCGTGGGGTGGTGGTTTTGAACCGGTCTCACTAGAAAAATATCACCGAGCATGTGCGTATTTACACGTGTCGTGTAATTCGACCAACAACTAAGATACGATCAATCGACCAACTTGTTCGATTGGAAACGTGAAGCGAAGAAGCGTCGTGATTTTGTGAAGGTGGCACGGGGTGCGACTCAATGTCATAGAACCACAAGAATCGGGTATTGATTGGTAAATACATATTTTCTATTTAATTTATTTTTTTGAATTCAATAAAATCGAGGGGAACAATTTCCCCTCGAAAAAAACAAGGGGAACTACTTGCCCTCGAAAAATTACCGAAGGGAAATAGATTCCACTTGGAGATTGTCGATGGTTTTTCCGAAGGGCATTTTTCCCTTGGTCCCAAACATAAAACTGCAGCAGGCGTCCCCATTGCTTTCACTCTGCACAGATCCAAAAAAAAACAAAAAAAAAAACCTTACCTCCGCCGCTCCAGTCGCCAGCCTTCCACGACTAGCAGCCGCCACCACCGAGCAGCCGCTTCCGTCGCTCTGCTACCATCGTTCCAGCCGGCAGCCTCCAAGGTAAGTGGTATTGATTTTTTTTTTCTTTATTTTATATAATTGTGATTTTTTTTTTGAATTATGCTTTAATTATTTTTTTTATATAAATTGAGTTTAATTAGGGATTTGTGTATTAATTATGAGATTAGAGATTTATATAATTTTTAATTTGTAATTAGGATTTAATTTAGGGTTTAATATATAATTAGGGTTTAATTTGGGGGTATTGTATAATTAGGGTTTAATTTGCGGTTATTGTATAATTAGAATTTAACTTCAGAATAATTATATAATTAGGGTTTAATTTAGGTAAATATATAATTAGGGTTGAACTTATTAATAATTATATAATTAGGGATCGTTAGTTCAATTAGGGTTCGATTATGCTATTAGAGTTCTTTAGTGATCATTAAGGGATCAATTATGCAATTATGTTTTAAAGTGCATGCGATGATAGTTTTTAAATGTCGTGGTGATAGTTTAATTGTGATTGATTGATGTTGTGATTGGTTGGGAAGAGGTCGGTGATGATGTGGTGTACGGCGCCATCCGGGACGTTTCGTCCTCCAATAATGGTTTTCAAAATTATTTTAAAAAACGATGGTGGTTTAAAATGTTTTAAATTGTTGGTGATGGTGGTTTTAAATACCGTGGTGATCGGTACGTGGTTGTTGTGTTTAACATATATGTTATTTTGTAAATATTATTTACATGTTGTGATTTATTGGTTGATGTATACATCTGTGATGACGTTGTTTATGGCATCGGCCGTCATTTGTTGATCCACAATATAATCTTTCTATCTACACTCAAATAATATACCTTATACTCATTTGGGGTTTAGTATCGAATAGAGAATTCGATACCAAATCCCAAATTGTCCAATTATTTGGACAGTTTGAGAGTGTGATTTGTAATATGGCTTATCTTATCTCTATAATTTTTTTTTTGATTATAAGAATTTTGGTTCAGTAGAGAACTAAAGGGAGATGCTGCCGAAATTTTTAGTCAACAAAAGTTCATATACTTAGACAATGTACTACTGGAAAATCATGTTTTCAAATGGGATAGGGCTCTTACCAAAAATTCAGTCATTTTCTAGCCACCCTCGTGCTGCCCATTTTTCAATAAATTAATATAACAAATTTTATAATGTTAGGATGAGTTCTGATCCTATTTGGATGTACAAAAGAATCATCGGCTTTTTATCCTCACAATTTGTGGATGGAGTCGAGAGCTTTATTGAATTTGCTTAAGCACATTCCACCCATAAGGACGGAGAAAGGCTGAAGTGTCCTTGTATTAATAGTATATGAAGGAATAATAGGTTTCTCGACATCAATGAGATTAAGTACCACTTGGTTAGACACGAATTCGAGTCGAATTACTATAGGTAGATTTACCACGAAGAAAGTCGGCCCGCCACCTCTAGACGCCATCACGATTCTCACACTGGAGGACCCTCTTCCATCGCTTCTGCAGATCAAATGCGTACATTAATATGGTTCAAGATGTAGCTGGTCCAGATTTTGATGTGGTTTCCGATATGGAAGAGTCGTCGAACCATGAGGCTTAAAACTTTTACGACATGTTGAAAGCCGAAAATCAGCCATTGTATCTGGGTGCGAGGGACATACTCAGTTGTCATTAGTTTCCCGTCTCATAAATTTAAAGTCAGAGAATCACATGTCTTAGAAATATTATGATCAATTGAGTGAATTAATTAAAGAGATTGTACCAAAAGATAATCTCGTACCCGATAACTTCTACAAAAGTAAGAAGTTGCCAAGGGGTATGGGCTTACCACTCGAGAAGATAGATTGTTACAAGAATATTGGAGAGACAAATCTTATTTGACAATCTGCAAATTTTTCAATGAACCTCGGTTTAAACCCGTTTCTCAAGGCAAAATAAAATGACATAAGGCTCGCGTCGCGTACAAGAAGATGTACTATTTTCTATTAACTCCTCGTCTGCAGAGGTTGTACGCATCTAATGCTACAACAAAAGATATGAGGTGGCATGCTGAACACGTGGTTGATGATGATGTTATGCGCCACCCATCCGACTCAGAAGTTTGGAAACATTTCAAAAAGACTCATCCAGATCTTGCGGCTGAAACTCGAAATGTGAGATTGAGTCTTTATACAGATGGTTTTCAACCATTTGGAAGTTTTGACACACAATATTCATCGTGGACTATCATATTTAAACTCTACAAATTAGGATATCATTGCTTAAATTTTCGAATTTGTGACCAAGATTGTTTGAAGCTCTTAATTCAGATCCGTGAGAAATCAATTCTGATATTTTGAAATCTCAGAATTACATATTTGTTAGCCTCATAAGTTGAATTTTTGGCTGCCCAAAACTCTAAATTTTAAAATTATATATATATATATATATATACCTGATTATTAGCCACATATATTTGATTTTCAGTTGAAATAATAGATACAGCAAGTATGACAAAAGTAAACATAAAAATTAAATTAATTACAGGCCCCGAATAAAGAAAAACAAAGCATGAAAATAAATTAAATTGCAGGCCCAAAGAAAAAATTGGAACATAAAAAAAAGCAAGGCATTATAATTAAATAAATTACAGGCCCCAAATATAACTGATTTGGCAATAACACACTAAAACATACCGGAATTAAATTCGAAATCTAATCTCCTTGCACAATTAAACACTAAATAATCTTGTATCTATCACAACAATTTTCTTTTAAAAAATCGGTAGTTGATTCAATCCGATTCACTTACATAATTAGAATCATAAACAAAAGAAATATATTAAATCAGATTTTTTATTCATACGAAACTGATTGCCTAAAATCACACTAATGCAGTAGGACGAATTAAAGATATTTAATTTACTGAATTTGTAGCAGATCATTTTTTATAAATAAAAAACGTTCAAAAAATAGAATTAGGAAACAAAATAAAATTGGAATAATCAGATTTAAACAAAGAATCACAATAGCTTAGGCAACCAATGTTTTTTTAAAATATCAAATTGCGTACGGTTTTTTAGCTTAATTAAAGACGTTTAATTTGGGGAAAATGCAGCAAATTAATTTTTTAATTCTCAAATCAACGAATAAAAATCTAAAACAAAAAATTAAAAATAAATACATTATCTATAATGAGGGGATACGAAATCTTATATTTTCGTGGTTATACAAAATTCCAAAAATTCAAAATCGAGAGTTTCAACTAATTTACACTATAAATATAGGTTCCTATTATTTGCAATTCAATTTCAGTTTCCCTCTCGAATGTGTCTTTGCTTTTTCTCCATTTTCAAAACTTGGGCAGCTAGAGTTTTTAGAACGATGCCTCCATTATTTGGACTGACCAAAGACATCGACCGAATGAACAAAAAAGCACTTAAGTTTAGGGCCGTTCGGTTTTTTGCTAGATCCGGATTCGATGATAAGGAGCAAAAGACTTCAATGAAAGTTGTTTTCCATGATTCGGAGGTAATTATTTTATTCCCAATAATTTTATTAATATATATAGATTCATATAGGTTCGAATTATCTACTAATTATTATTCGATTAATGTATTGAATTGAATTAAATTGTCTCTAATTATTTTAAAACTGGGAGGACGAATACTGGTGTTATAAAAAAGATTAATATCAAATTGTTCGAAAATCGAATAGTTGAAGGTCGCGTTTATGCGATTAGAAATTATTACGTAGAGAACAACATCGGCAAGTTCCGCACCACGATGGCCAAATTCAAAATTGTTTTCCATTCGAAAACAATTTTAGTCGACGTGAATGAGGGTTCTTTCCCTAATTACGTATTTGACTTTCGTACTTTTCCAATACTCACTGACATCAACAAAGTTGACGAGACAATGTTGTTCGGTTAGTTTCTTAATATTTTTGAATAATTACAAATATATACAATTTCGGTCGTTTTTATAACTAATTTAGTTAAATTTTTTATTGTAAATATAATTGGAAAGGTGTCAGAAACTCGTAACCCCCAGGAGAATGAATTGATGGGAGGACAACGAGCAAGATTGATTGAGATTATTCTCGAGAATTTAAGGTAATTTTCAATTATAGCATTTTGCATATTTATTATTACATATTTTATTTGTTTGGTTTCTTTTATATTTAAATAGGGATATAGGAATTAATAATTAGCTTTTGTTATCGTTTGGTACTATAGTGGTCGTCGCCTAAGTTGTACTCCTTGGAGTGAATACGTTGACCGAATTTTGGCTTTTGAAAGCAGTTATTCCGTGGAACCTCCGGTGATGACTTTGCAAATGTGTCGTGCAAAGGTCTATAGAGGTAATAATATATTTGGGCTGATTGCAGTTTTTTTTGTTAATGTTTTGTTATTTTCCACCTTTTGGAAGAATATAAATAAAACATAATTTATTGTTTAGAATTTATTCAGTTTTTAATTACGAATATTATTTTGATATATTTTTCAGTTTTTGCATTTTTATTTTTATATTCTGTTTATTTTATGTTTTTAGATTAGGTGTAAATAGGTGTAATATTAGGTTGGAGGTTTCAGACTCCAGTACCAATGCATAACTCCAGTGCTAGGATAGAGAGTGCGAGAAGCCGGTGGGCAGGTTGTCTCACGACTTGTAGAGTGGATTTTTGAATGAATATACATATCTTTACAGTGAAAACTCATAGTTGACATAAATATACATTTTGTTCAAACCTTTAAAATATGCATTTTGCTTAAGAAATATGATTGTCTAACGAAAATGTTTTGTATACATTTGGTGTACAATAGTTCTTGCATGTGTTTGTGTGTAAATCAAAATATAATAAAATACTAGTAAATAATCAGAAGATGGATATATATATGTGTGTGTGTGTGTGTGTGTGTGTGTGTATATATATATATATATATATATATATATAAAAGGCTAGCATTTCTAAATATATTTCCCAAAATTCTTCGCCTAAAATGATATGCTAAAAATAGTAGTCAGTTTTAATTAATTGAAAAAAATATGAAAGTCATGTATTTAAATGTCTATACTTAAGTTATTGATTAGATACTTATTAAATCTTAGTTATATATATTTCCTGAATCATATTTAAATCTTGGATATGACTTATATATAGTATATGAATTCATACATATAATTACTTATACGTAATATTCAACTAAAATCTACTACTAAGACAATCAATACCAAATGCATACATATCTAATTAATTAGAAAGTTGATACAGTAAATTAAATTCAATGTCTATAATTATTATCTATCACATTCATTTACATTTAAAAATAAAATATATATTACTTTCATATAAATAGTTTTTAATATATTTATATTCAGATATATAAATAGTTGAAGGTGATGTTATGAGCCACCCATCCGACTCAGAAGCTTGGATACATTTCAACCAAACTCATCAAGATTTTGTAGGTGAAACACGAAACGTGCGATTAGGTCTTTGTACAGATGGATTTCGACCATTTTGAAGTTTAGACGCACAATATTTCTCGTGGCCTGTTATAGTTACATCATACAATTTGCCTCTGTGGATGTGCATGAAAGAGCAGTTCATGTTCATCAGCATTCTTGTACCAGGGCAAAAGAATTCGAAAGACAAACTTGATGTGTTTCTACAACCTCTAAATGCTGAGTGGAATCACTCGTGGACGGTTGGTGCTCCCTCATATGATATCTCTAAAAAATAAAGTTTTCAATTGCGAGCAGCCCTTATGTGGACAATTAGTCATTTTTTTATGCATATTTTTTGTTGTCGGGTTGGAGTACGGCCGGTCAAACAACTTGTCCATACTGTATAGAACGCTCAGACGTCTTCACTTTTAAGTGCAGTGGGAAGCAATCGTGATTCGACAATCACCAAAAGTTTCCTAAATGCGCTCAGAAAAGAAGATCTATCGAGACTCCACTGTCGAACACCCATTCAGGGACAAACATTTTGGCTGATATAGAAAGATTAGGGCTTTTGAAAGTCACTGATCTAGATGGAATAATCTTTAGTGAACAAATATTCAAAACATTTGGTTGGAGAAAACGAAGTATTTTTTGGGATTTGCCATAATAGAACACTAATTTGATTCACCATAACTTAGATGTTATGCACATAGAATCGATAATTTATTCAACACGGTGATGAATGTAAAGGGAAGACAAATGACACATCTAAATCAAGGGAAGATTTGAGTGAGTATTGTAATCGTTTGAAGCTGGCGCTAGATGGATCGAGAAAGTGTTATAAAGCCTGTTACACACTTGATAAGATGTCGAAAGCTGCATTGTGCAAATGGGCTAAAAACCTTTGATTTCCAGATGGGTACGCATTAAAATTGGGGTGTTGTGTTGACAAGAAGGAATTGCATTTGATCAGGACGAAAAGTCATAATTGTCATATATTCATATAATGATTGATACCTATAACCTTTCGTGAACTGCTTTCTTCAAATGTGTGGAAGGCTCTCACCGAATTGAGCTTGTTTTTCAAGAACCTCACGTCAACACTCGTTCGCACCGAAGATATGAGTTGTCTAGAACGTGACATTCCGTTAATATTGTGTCAATTAGAACTGATCTTCCCTCCAAGTTATTTTGACTCGATGGAGTATACGCCTGTTCATTTAGCGTATGAAGTGAGAATTGCTGGCCCAGTGCAGTATAGATGGATGTATCCATTCGAGAGGTATTTTCAAAAACTAAAGAACAAGGCGAGTGTTGAAGGGTCGATAGCAAGCACATATCTGGTTGAAGAGGCATCAACTTTTAGTTCGTAATATTTTAAAAATCACGTGTTAATTAAAAGAACAAATTTTGCCTAAACACGACAATGGTCAGGATGGTGTAGATGGCGCGAATGAAGTTCCCTCGGTCTTTAAAAAACATGGGGAGATGTTTGGTACAAAGGGAAAAAGATTCCTGAGCGAAGCAGAATACAACGCCGCAAGAATATACGTTTCCCTAAATTGCGAAGAGGTCCAAGAATATGTTAGGTATGAATACTCTTTTTAATTTTGTAAGTAAATATATATATAATGTGCTAATACTTTTTTACTAAATTTTATAGCAAATGATGTAGTATTTACATGGAGAGCATTTATCATCTATTACAGATGATAGTCTCAATGAAAAATTGGAAAATAAATTTACCAATTGGTTCAAATATTACGCAAGTTGTTCAATCCCGAGTGCATATCATTTAATTATC
The DNA here is from genome assembly GCA_014905375.1 of Phtheirospermum japonicum. Lineage (NCBI taxonomy): Eukaryota > Viridiplantae > Streptophyta > Magnoliopsida > Lamiales > Orobanchaceae > Phtheirospermum > Phtheirospermum japonicum. The sequence continues at coordinate 108,987 of BMAC01000872.1, read as the reverse complement.
ATATGTGTTTATCTAGTACATTTTCTAAATTTAAAATGATTTTTCAACGTTATAGGCTAGAGATCCTTCAAACAATAAGATCGACATGAACATTAGGAGCCTAGAAGAGGGTCCATCATGATGAGTGAAAACGTATACTTGATCTAAAATAAATGGCTATAGGTTTTACATAGTCGAGCACGAATCTAATAAATAAACATCGAGCAGTGGCGTATGAATTAAAGGATCAATCTATGGGGCAACCGAGTATGATTATTACGGCTGTCTCATAGAAATTAAGCAGCTCAAATGCAATGGGCGAATGGAGAAAAACACACTATTGCTCAAGTGTGACTAGTTTGATCCAACTCTTACAGGCAAAAAAGTTCATCCACATTATAAGCTTCCGATTTCAATCATAAGCGTAGATTCAATCAATATGAACCTTTTGTACTTGTTGCCCAGGCTAGACAAGTATACTATTATGCGTAACCAAGTTTTAAACGAGATAAGTTGGATTGGTGGGAAATGTGTAAAATCAAGGTGAGATCAATGTTGAGTTTATCGAGCCTCTACCAGAGCAATCATTTCAAGAGGAAGATATTGATACACGCAATCCAATATAATTAGATGATGCCGATATCCAGTTGCAGACCCCACTGATAATGACATGGATGAACCTGGTTATGAACCAGATGATGATAAAGAAGAAGAGTTACTCATCGATCAAGATACAAATCAAGATACAACGAAGATGAGCTTGGTGATAACTTTAATAGTAAAAGTGTCGGTACAGATGAACAGTTTAAAAGGAAGTCGTCGTAATTGAAATATGTGTAAATTGTTCATATTGTAAAATGCTCTTATTTTAACTAATTAATTCATATTCGAATCTATTAGAATGGTTGATATATACTTGTATTTTGTAAAATGCTCGTAATATATTTACTTTTATCAGATGCCGAGGGGGCGTGGACACGGATCAAGTCTAGGTCAATCAAATATGGAGTCAGCTAATTGTTTAGATGATTTTGATGATGATTATGTGGGCCTTAGTATTGATCATTTAGCACCGACGCCAGATTTGTCTACACTGACACCGACACCATTTGATGAGGGTACATCCCGATAGCCCTCGATCCCACCAGAGAGGCGATTCTTTATTAAACCAGCGCAGTGAAGTAAGTAAATTAATAATTATAAAATTATAATCATAATTATTATTAAATAATATTTATAACCACAAACACATTACAGACTACATAGGAGTGAGATCAGGATGACCAATATATTTCGAGAAATCAAGGAGAAGAAGCTCCATCCTGCCGAGTAAAAGTTTAAGGCAGTCCTTGAGGATATTCGTCAATTGTGGCGGGACATGTTTTAGGTAATTATTATTTTGTGTCAAAATTTATTAATTATTAATGTAACTTGAGAATTATATATCAGTTGAATTATAATTATTATTTTATTTTGTAGGATCCTTTTTATTAGGAAACAGACCTATATACTCCACAAGCTATAGATGTGGCATTTTTTTGCATGATAGGGGACAAGTATGGGAAGAAGCTTCATGAGTATAAGTGAATTCGTGGTCATACTGGTCAGCCGCCGAGCATCGTTGACGAGGGGGTGTGGAGATAAATAATTTTTTTTTATCTTTTTATTAGATTAAAAAAAATTATTATTACAAAAGATTTAATGAGGGGGACAAATGATTGTTGACTAGGGCGTGGAATGCAGAGTGGGATAAGCCCGAGAACAATAAGAGGTCTTAACATTGCAGCACCAATAGGCGGAGCGAGCCTACTAGTCTGGGTACTGGGATGTCGAAACACACTTGAGGTTCTAGATCTACGATCGATTATTCTTATGATACCGTAAGTAGTTTCAATTCATAATACATTATTTATTTGTTTATTTAATACTAATTATCTAATAATATCATTTAGATGCAGGAGTGGGAGACGGGTGAGCCGGCCACTGCGTACCAGGGTTTTGTACATACGCACAAGAAGGACGACGGCACGTGGGTCGATACGAGATCTAATAATACTAATGTAAGTCTCGTTTTATGTTAAATGGTTATTATAACTTAACTTATGTTTTGGTTTTAGTGTAGAATTTACTAACGACTTTTATTTCACAAGGAGTATGAATGGCGTCTGGATGAGCCACGTGCTTCTTCACAGGATACGGATAACGAGGTTAACCCTGACCTTTTTTATCTCAAAGTCGTCGGGTCGAGTAAAAGCCGACATTATGGCAGTGGCTGGTTTAGGAAGTTGGTGGCTGCTACGAAGGGTTTAGAGGCTGCGGTTTTTCCTCCTCCCAGCATGACAAGACACATGTGAGGGAGCTCGAGGCGTAGATCTAGACGCGAAAGGAGAAGTTAGAGGTCACGATACGAACTCAGCAAATGATGAAACGGGTGTATAATGAATTTGAGCTATTACGTTAGCAGCAGCGGCAGGAGCAGCAGCAATTTCAGGCGAAGGTGAACGGGCAGATGGCCGAGCTGTCCCTCACAGCCTCCCCCATCATAGAACTCCTTCGATCGGATGCTTTTATAAACTTTTGATATTTCTAACATTTTTGTTGAAAAGATTGATAATAGTAAATTTTATGAAATGTATATAACTAGTTAATTAATTTGTGTTTTTATTAATGATTTTTTTTATTTTTTAGTTTGTGAACCTTTTTGAGTATTTTAATTAAAAAAGTAGGAATTAAAAATAATAATTAAAAAATATAAATAAAAAAAACGAGCGGAGCGTAGCCTTACCGAGGGCAATGCCCCTCGGAAAAACCGAGAGCAGCACTACCCTCGATTTTTCAAAGGACATCGTACCCTCGATTTTTCCGAAGGGACAGTGCTCTCGGTTTTTCCGAGGGCTATAATGCTCTCTGTTTTTTCCAGGGCAATCAGATTCAAGTCCCAAAAATTTAACGAAAAAAAAACTTTCAATAATTCTCTCAAAAAAATTTACCAAAAGCAGATTTCCCTCGTTAAAATTTTACCGAGGAGAGTTTTTTCGAGGAAAAATTCCCCTGAATTTTCCTCTCGATAAATTGATCAATGAGACCATATTTTTTTCTAGTGTATGATGAACATAATAGTTTGTCGTTCGAATCTCGGATGCGGATGAGAATAAATATGCCTTTCTTGAGATGGATCCTTTGAGTGCTCTGGTCCTGATGGGTTTCCTAGTTAATTCTACCAAGTAATTGGAACATCATAGATAGTTTTATCCTTGAAGTACAGGAAGCTTCTACTACGGATCAAGTTTGGGCTATCGTTTCAAGTAACTTCATTATTAAAGTTATTAAGACTTTGGCTTGTCTTCATGTGCTGATTGCTAAACAAATCATTTTGCCTTATCATTTGGGTTTATCGAGGGTGGGAGGATACATGTGTCATTACCATGGCTTCAAAATGTGGTAGTTATTCACATAGACGAACTTATGGTGGGAATATGCCAGTTACAATTTATATACGAAAAACATCTAATACTAGGGATTTATTATTATCGTGCTTAGAAGATTTAGATTCGATGATGACTTTAATTGTTGGGTTGCTGATGCGATCAAAAAGATTGGTGTTTCAAGAAAATAGGGTACTGACCTTAAATTTGTAGTCAGCTATCCGAATAGCTCCAAATCACCTTGCAACGACCTGATTGATCCTGCAAAACAACACCAAATGCAAAGGCGGTGGACGGCTCCGGCGTAGGCCCTCCGATGCTTAAGTTAGTGTGAGAGAGATTCGAGAGCTCAAACCGTAGGATCAAATCAACTTAGAGTAAAAGAATGAGACCCGAATTCTCTTTATATAGATAAGAGAAGTGTTCCCCAAGTTAGGGTTCCCTCCTCCTACTATAATACCATAAATATCACAACCGACTTAGAATTAGGATTTCTCTTGTATGCTTAGTTCCCATAAATAATAGAACTCTCGCTAAATTATCAGAGTAGGCCTCGCCTGTAATTCTTTCCATGATATAGTCCGCCAGGACCCCAGAAAAACAACTCATACCAGCCTGTTAAGGCCAAAAACCATAATGAGACCCTAATCCATAGGAGCTCGCTACCCTGTATAAGAGCTCGCCACTCTCATACATCAGGTCGCTACTCCTTAAAATAGCTCTCTCAACTCCCAGAAAGAATGCTCCTTTCGAGGTATCCAATGTGGACATTTGATGTCGTATCAGCTAGTCCCCCATATTCTAGTTAATTGAGGTACGATATCAGGTAGAATATATAAGAAGTAAAGGATACGTCGGCTGAAAACCATATACCATTTACTCGAGAATGAAGCATTACTCAATCATTACCATAAACAAATTCATTAGCTCGCCACGACCTCACACTATGATCTATAATAGCCCAGCTCTCAATACCGAGCTGTTACAACACCACTTATCTGAAAAAAGCTCCCCAACTCACATAAAAGCTCACCACTCCTATATGAGAGGTCGCTACCCTCAAAACTAGCTTGCTCACCCCCACAGAAGGATTGCACTTTCCAGAAGAAGAGGTCGCTCATAAATCCCCATCAAGACGTATGTTTACCGATCTGAATATTAATCAACTCATTCACATAAGAACCATCCATTGTCGACCTAAAATCATAACCTCTGCACAATAACCAATAGAATGTAATCATACATCTTTAAGAAGTCGAAAACACTCCACCGCTGGCCATCACATCCTTATTAGGATCATTAAATGCATTCTGGCAATATGTCGGGCACGTGTCACTTCCCATATCCTCGTAATAAATTTAATCTTGCGGGCCCGAAAATGAAAGGCCCAGAATAAAAACCCTACCAACTTCTCGCCTTTCAAAACCCTTTTTGTCCTTTCAGCTTTTCACGCCACCCAACACACAACCTACCCTTTTATCTCCATTTGTTTTCATTTTATCAAAAACACAGGCAAAAAACACCATCTTCCTTCTGCAAAAACTCTCTCTCGCGAAATTCTGCAAAATCCACAGCGCACCAGCATTCATCTTCAAATTCATCAACCGCAATAATGAGTAAGTCCCCCTAATCCTTCACCATGATGATAATTACTTTAACTTGTTCGAAAAATTGTTACATATGTTGAGTGTATTTTTATGTTATCCCCTCCCCGTTAATTGATTCATGATGAACATAATGCCTTCAAACTCTGATCCCCAAAACCTTATCCATTCAATCCCACACACTTCCTCTGACACCGAACCCATCGAGACCCCCTAACTTTCAAGAGAAGACGAAAAAACCCTCCTTCACCCCGACCTGGTTTATATGACGAACCAGAGGGTGAGGTTAGTTGGGTCGAACTCGAGGCTCAAACTAGGACTTACACTGAGGCTAGAGCCTTAATTGAGAATATCATAGAAGACCCCCCTTCATCCCTTCCTGAAATTGAAAACATCACAGAGGGCATTCCCATAGTTGAACCTGATATGCCGCCAACCTCTCCATTTGAGCACTTCCTCGAGAATCCAGTGACCGTGATTCCCCCATCTGCAGTTGCCGACCTTCTTCCTTTACCTCAAACCACCAGGGTATTCGGAGAAAACTACTGGTTGCTTCCTAATCGGGAAAAGCTTGAAGAATTTAAGAAAGTACTCAACCTTCCCGAAACTGCCAAATTAGTCACTCCGACTATCCTTCAGACCGACCCAAACCATCCTCCATCTGACCACATCGTATTCTTCAACGAGCTCCTCAAAGCAAGTTTTAGGTTTCCTCCCCACTGGTTTTATATTCATATGGCGAACAAGTTTAAAGTCCCTCTCCTTCAGCTGACTCTAAACTCAATAAGATTCATGGTTAGATATGTAATTATGTGCACATACTACCATGTCCAGCCAGACCCGGGAATTTCTTTACTTCTGTTTTCAGATAAAATATCAAAAGAACTCCTTTTATCTTTCTGCTCGTCTCGGAAACCACGCTTCTTGGTGAACCCATCATCAAAAGTGCCCAATTGGCGGAAAAATATCTTTCTTATTCACAACACCGAAACCTGGCCCTTCAATACCGAAATGCGATACCACACCCCAAAAAAAGACAATCCCCCCACTTCAAAAACTCACCCAGTGCTCTACAAAAAATACTCTGACCAGCTCGCTGAATGGAGTAAGTGCCCTTTCGACGTGGTGCAACTCACCAGGTGGGAGAGGCTCTTTTCATATGTAGGTCTCGACTCACAACCTAATGACCAACCACTAACCAGATCTGAATTTGGTAGGTCCCTTGGTTGTAATTCCCTTTTCCTTTATATCCATAATAAACCAAATTAATTTATTCCTATTTCTCTTGCAGATGCCCTCATCAGTACCTGTCTCTCAACGAGCTCAGAAGGCGCCACCGTCCAAGCTGATCCAAGCCCAGCGACAACATCAGCACCGCGAGCTCCCACTGTCGATGTGGGTGAGGAGCCGAACTAGGCCATGATAGTGAAAACTGGCCAAGAGGTGCCCGACGTCCTGGAAGAACGGGCGTTGCCCCGAAAAATGATGAACAAAGGGAAAAGGACCGCTCGTGAGCGAACACCTCCACAATCAACATCTCCAGCTCAAAAACACCGACGTCTCCGCAAGACTTATGCCCCCACATCGAGCTCTCCATCTTTGGAGAAGAGTCTATGCGCCACTGTTGACTAATTCAAATCCCTGCTGACCGCCCAAGTGAACTTATATTTTCCAGAATATACATTTCAGATTATTATGTAACACACTTAATGTATCTTATTCTCCTCTTTGCAACATAGCTTGAACATCTAGTGGACGCTCTGTCGAACCATTTTCAGATGACCTCTACTGATGGTGAGCTGCAGAAAGCGTGCTACGAGCTAACCGCACAAGCGGAAAAATAAACAACAGTTGTCCCTTACTCAAGGGGATCTAGACGAGGCCCGTCGCTAACTGGCAGCTCACGAACAAGAACTGAAGGTCTCAAAAAGTCAAGTAGAGACGCTGAAGGATGAAACTACTCGACTAGGAGGTCGCTTGATGGAGCTGGAGGGTCAGCTGCAGAAGAAGTGTGAGCAGATAGAGGGCGCCATTTGCATGGCTCGCGAACAAGGAGTAGCTGAAGGGGAAGCTAAGGGTCATCGCACATTTCTGAGGAGTGAGGAGGGGAAACGATTCATAGATGCGTACAGGGATGAATTAATTTCGACCTACAAGAACACAACGCTTTCCCTGGGTAAAATAGCAAGACGAGGTAAAGAGTGGGTTCGTCATGCTGTAGAAAGAATCAAGGCCCAATTCGCTGCCATTAATATCTCTTTCGATCTCGATGTAAATGGCATTATTGACAACCTTCCCCCTTTCACCTTTTGGAAAGGTGACCTAAAAAAGCCCACAACCGCCAAATGGTGGGTATCCTGCAAGAGCAAGGCGATTATCCGAGCTGGACTTGGTGCCAAGTTGGAGGCTCCTCTTGACGACCTGGTGCCTGATTGCAATACTGTTTGACCCTTGTAATCCCAAACTTTTATTTTCTTTTCTTTCCTTTAAGTAACCATGTATGAACAATCTTATTCACTATGATTATTATGCATCTCCTGTCATAACAAATCACCCAAAATACACAAACAATCCATATTTCAATCATGTAAATTAATTTAAAATAAAAGTAAACCTTAAAAGACCAGAATCCTTCCAATCTCCCAAGTTATTGCAAGCAGGGCAGAAACAACCTGTTACCAAAGCTCCCATACTCAAAACCATAACTTTAAACACTCGTAGGTCACGTAAAGCACCACATAGCCTCATCCAGTTTACTTAACATGTAAATCAAACATGTTTGTACTTTAAAAGAAGATATGTAAATCAAACATATCTCCTTCCCAGGATATGTAAATCAAACATATCCTAGAACGCATATAAATCAAGCACAACAAGTCATTTAAGACCTAATCAATTCACACAAAATTAAGTAGGACACGAAAAACCAAAACCAAGCATATTTCACACAAACAAAGCTGGCACGAAATATGTAAGTCAAACATGTATTCCCCAGAATATCCTCAATCATGTAAACCAAAAATACTCAAGGACACCTCAGAATATGTAAATCAAATATATTCAAAGAATAAGTAAGAACATATAAGTCAAATATGTTCCTACGCATAAGTAAATCATACAAATTTGCACAAACCACAGTGATCGAGAAAAATATGTAAGTCAAACATATCTTTCCCAGAAGCGACCTCAATTATGTAAATCAAACATATTCAAGGTCGTGAAAGAACACGTAAGTCAAACATGCTCTCCCACTAAACCATTTATTCCCACATCCATAAACCATAAGAATATCATAAAGTGACCCAAAATCTCCATTATTCATTATAAATAGGTGCCCGCACATAAGGGTTCGAGAAAATTCATCACCGACCTATAGAAGCGTCAGCCCATAACAAGAATAAATAATAATACGAAAGTATGAGTCCGTTATCTGGAGAGCTAGGCATAATACTTTTTCAAGTGACAGATATTTCAGCATCTAGGTAAAGCTTACCCTTGAGCATTTTCAAGCACATATGGCCGCCCTTGTAATACCTTGATAACTTTAAACGGCCCGATCCAATTTGGATCCAGCTTCCACGTATTGTATATTTCATCAGCCCGCTTCCATACTAGGTCTCCGACCTGGAAGTACCGACATTTGACACATTTATTAAAAGATGCCTGAATTTGCTGTTTATATCGTTCCACCTGCGCTGCAACCTTATCCCGTATTTCTTCAATCGTTTCAATAGCGCCTCTTDCTAAYCGCTCATTTTKYTCCACATTAAAGGTCGATAATCATTGCGAYCCMCCCACTATTTYRGMTGGGATGACAGCCTCCATACCATAGACCAGGCTGAAAGGTGATTCACCTGTAGAAGTTTGAGGGATTGTTCGATAAGCCCATAAAACTGACGCGAGCTCTTCATACCAAAGTCCTCCCGCTTTCTCCAGCCGTAGATTAATCCCTTGCACAATAATGTGATTGGTAACCTTGACCTATCCATTAGCCTAGGGATGTGCCACAGAAGCGAATCGCTGCTTCATCCCCATCTTCTTACACCAGTCTTGAATTTTCTGCCCATTGAATTGGGTTCCATTGTCCGAGACTAGCACTTGAGGAACACCATACCTGCAAGAGATATTGTTAAAAATAAAATCCATTATATCCTGCTCACTTATGCCCGTCACCGCCTCTGCTTCCACCCTTTTCGTGAAATAATCTACCGCGACCACCAAATGTTGTTTGTTGCCAGGTGTCTTTGGAAAAGTTCGCACGATATCAATCCCCCATTGTGAAAAAGGACAAGGTGAGCTCATCACCATCATATCTTCTGTCGGCACATGAATGACTGGTGCATGCATCTGACATTTCTTGCAAGTCTTGACTAGGTCGTTCGCCATACCCTTCATTCCTGGCAAAAAAAGAAACCCGCTCGCAATGTTATCCCAACCAGCACTCCGCCCTTCGCGTGATCACCGCAATAACCCTCATGTATTTCCCGCAATACATTCGGCCCCTCTTCTTTGGCTAAACATTTTAGATATGGGCTAAAACGCGACCTCTTATACAGGTCTTCATTCATTAAACAGAATTGAGTTGTTGTTCTAGCCTCCTTAGTAGATAATCACGTTTCTCCTAACGTTGCCTTATCAAGAACCTCCCAAATTTATGTACGTCAATCATCCTTTATCTCAATTTCCATCATCTCCATTCCTTTATCCACGCTACTATGGCCTAATTCCATCAAGGTAATCTTTCTTGTATCAGAGGTGCCCAGTGCTCCTGCCATCCGAGCGAGCTGATCTGCCCGGGTATTATCAGCCCGTGGTAAATGTTCCAGCTTAAACTCTTCGAATTGCACAACTTCCTGCCGTAGCTTTTTTAAATATTCCAACTTACGTTCTTATCTTGCTTCAAAAGACTCGTCGAACTGACGAGCTACCAATTGGGAATATGTATAGGCCTTAATCTTTCTCGCTCCCAAGTCGCTTGCCATTTTAATGCCTTGCAATAATGCTTCATACTCTGCCTCATTATTAGACACCTTGAACCTTAATTTGATTGCGAAGACCGAATTCTCCCCCTCTGGGCTAGTCAACACAATACCCAACCCAGCTCATGATGCCATAGTTGATCCATCTGTATGTGAAAGCCACATCTTTTGGTCTCCTTCCATTCAAAGGGACGCACCATCTCTAGTAAAAAGTCTGGCAATACTTGTGCTTTGATAGCTGTTCGAGGATCATATACCACATCATATTCACTCAACTCCACAGCCCACTTCACCAGCCTTCCTAAAACATTTGGATTACTCAGAATTTTCTTGAGAGCTAGGTTCGTACGTATCTTCACCTTATGACTTAGAAAATAGGGCCACAACTTCCTTGAAGTATAGATCAATGCAAAACACCCTTTCTCCAGGTCGGGATAATTTAGTTCGGTACCCCTTAAACATCCTACTAATGTAATAAATATGCTTCTGCAGGCCTTCTTCTTCCCTAATGAGCACCGAACTTACCGCGGCCTTTCCAACAGATATGTACAATATCAGGTCTTCTCCTGGCGTTGGCTTAGTTAATAGTGGTATTTCCGCTAAGTATTCTTTCAACTTTTTAAAATCTTCCGCAGCTTCCTTGGTCCACTCAAACTTAGATCCCTTTCTAAGGGTTCTGAAGAAAGACACACCTTTCTTTACCGACCTGGATATAAAATGGTTAAGGCCTTCAATCCGACCTGTTAACACCTGAACTTCGCGTACCATCTGAGGATGTGGAATTTCCAAAACAGCTCGCACCTTTTATGGATTTACCTCGATACCTATCTTAGTTACCATGTACCCGAGAAACTTCCCAGATCGCACACCGAATGCGCATTTCTTTGAATTAAGTTTCATCTCACATTGCCTAAGTATGGCAAAAGCTTTTCGTAAGTCTTCCACATGAGACTCCGCTTTCCTGCTCTTCACCAACATGTCATCCACATAAACTTCCATGGTGGACCGCAATAGGTCCTTGAACATCTTGTCAACTAACCGCTGGTAGGTCGCATCTGCATTCTTCAAGCCAAACGACATAGACACAAAGCAATAAGTTCCCGTTGAGGCAACAAAAATCACCTTAGGTTGGTGTTCCTTTGCTAATGGTATTTGATGGTACCCCTGTGAAGCATCCATCATGCTCAACATCTCGCATCCAGAAGCCAAATCCACTAGTTGATCAATTCGTGGCAGCGGATAATGATCTTTCGGGCATGCTTTATTTAGGTCGTGAAAATCTACACACATCCTCCACTTCTATCCTGGTTTAGGTACCATTACGACGTTGGATAAGTACTCTGGGAATTAGATTTCCCGAATATGGCCTGCTTTTAATAACTTTTTCACCTCTTCCTCAATTACTTTATCCAGCTCTGCCCTGAAATGTCTTCTTTTCTGTTTGACCAACCTTGCCAATTGTGTCTGCATTAAGTGATGTTGAGCGACCTCCGGGGATACCCCTACTAATTCTCCATCCCCAAAGGCAAAGATGTCTCGAAATTCCCTTAGCAACGCTACCAGCTCGTCCCTTATTATTTTTGTCATTTGGGTCCCTATCCTCGTAGTGTATTCTGGGCGACCTTCTACCAGCGAGATCTCCATCAACTCTTCATGCGGGCAAACAGAATTCTCCTGTTCTTTTTTTTTTCTTGGAACTGAGCACTCCCTCCTGCATATCTCCCATCCTTTCTCGCTTATTATCACTTAAACCCTTCCTGACCGTCATCTGATAGCATGATTTGGCGACCTACTGTTCGGACACAACCTCCCCTACTTTGTCCCCTACAAGATATTTTATACTCATATGATAAGTAGAGGTTATCGCTTGGAATGCATTAAGAGTAGGCCACCCTAGTATTGCATTATATGCCGACCTCCCCTGAACAATTAAAAACTTCAAGTCCTTTTTTTCTTGCAATTGGCCCTTACCCAATATTACTGAAAGTGTCAACTCACCCGTAATAACCTGTGATCCATTAAAATCGTAGATGGGTGTATTCAAAGGTCGCACCTTCGTCTCCAACTTCATTTGTTCCAGGCAATCAGGCAATTTGAGTATATTATGTTAACAGAACTCCCATTGTCTACAAATATTCTTCCCACTGCTATTTCACCTTCAATTATCAGTGCGTCATTGTGATCTTTCTGCAGCCCGCGTCGTTCATCAGGACCGAAAGAAATGATAGGTTCTGACATTTGAGGTCGCCTACTTTTGACAGCGACCTCCCATTGTCCAGGTCGAGCTAACTTGGCGTGTTTCCCGTTGGCCCTCCCGATATCATGTTAATTCTCCCTTTATTTCCCCCTACTCTCCTTTGCTCATTCTGTTTTTGACCTCCCTGTTGTGGCTGTCCTCGACCCGGTTTTGAGGTGGTCCTTCCTAAGGTGGTGGGGGTAATGTTTGTCTTGGCTCACGTGGTTCCCTATCTCTGTATACGGCCTCCTTTAATATAACAAATAATAAGCAAGATGATAGAATTCATAAAATCATGGCCTGGTTTTAAAAAGTTACCAGCATTTCTTTTTTTCCCCAAGTTGAGTCCTTCAAAAATATGATTTTTGATTAATGTAAAGTGTTTGGTACATAAAAACAGAGCCAGAGTATGTGTTTATACGTATTGGGAATTAAGTAATAGAATTGGTTTTAAAGAAAATAGGTTTCCTAATAAAAAATGCAGCTTTTGAAAATAAATCTGGTCGACACCTGACTTAAAAGTCGTGTGCCAAATCGGATGCACTCCCAGTATTTTTGTAAATTAATCTTCTCGACTTAGCACCTGACCACTTACTTGGGTTCCATTTAGGGTGCCTACTCGGGTCTATAGCTCGGGTACAGAACTGAAGCGACACCCGACCTCATACCAGACTTACAAGTTGGGTACCTACTCGGGTGCACCAGAAGATATTCAATTCAAATGCATAAAGGAACTCAAAGCTTGAGTCTTGAAGCAAAATGAGAAAAATGAGTTCTAGTTCTACAAATCAAGTTTTAGGGGAAGGAAACCCCCCAAAACTTGAAAAAAAAAAAAAAAAAAAAAAAAAAAAGGAAATTAAAACATTAAAAATCTGATCTAAGGCATGTGTTATGGGTTATTCTTGAAATTGAGAGGTAAGGGACCTATGTATAGGTGAAACGAGGTTAAAATAGTCATTTGGTACCAAAATGGGCCACTTGGCTAAGAAGGCTCGGCGCAATGCAGCAAGCTACCGAGACCCTGTCGAGAGGTTAGGCACTACTGTTGAACGCTTGCTGAAGCTACGCTGAGATGCCGAAGTCTTGCTGAAGCCTTCCCAAAGCTATGCTACTGCTACTGGAGTGACCAAACTGCACCGAGGTTGAGCCGAGGATCTGCCGAGCAAAAATATCCAGCTACCGAGAGGTAGTCTAAAAGCTATTTTGGCCTGTACAAAAGGTTTCCTCGGTAATTACCTCGGTGATGTGTCAATGGGCGCATGGTGCACGTGCGTTGCCGAACACTCTCGGCGGCTTGGAGGTTTTCCTGCCTAGTTAATGGTTAATATGGGAGCTGCCAAGAGGTTGCGAAAATAATGCGTAGCTAGAGCTATAGCTTCTAATGGTTGCGGCAGCTACCAGACATGGTGTGTACGGGTGCACGAGACTCATCGGCTATTCAGAGGTTCACTGGCATGAGGATTGCCGAGAGAATGCGGCCATGATGCACAGTTGTCGAGAAGATAATGTGTAGCTACTGGGCATGGTGAGCGCGATCGCGAGAGAGATGATAATGGTGACGGGCGATGCTACTAATGGTGATTGGTAGTGTTGCCACTGGCTTTTAAGAGTGGCGCGCACATAGGTTCACCTGGGCCTTACGTGCGAGACTTGTGGGTTAGCAAGGAAAGATATAAATTGCTTTGTTTACCTTCCCGGCAGCAGAGCATAATAAAGTTTTACATCTTATTTTTCTTTTCGATCACATCTCTTATGACCTTCTTCAAATATGTAGATACTAATTAATTGATAATTATTTTAATGTATAATAATTAATTTTCAATCAATTATTAGTTGTTGGATTAATTATTATTCCTTTCAATCTATTTGAAAAATGAAATAATTCTACTAACGAAGAATTTTTTGTTGTCGCAACTAAAAGGTGGACTCGATTGGAGGGGACACATTTAAATCTATACGGTGATAATTTTAGTGTTAGCCACATAACCACAAATCAATTCTCTCTCTATCGTTGCTTAAGGGAATTGAACATACGAGGTATTATTATAATTCAGTTCCGTATCAAAAATTACTTTTATATTTGATAATGAAAAATATCAATCGTTAAAATCGCTACGTGAACCAAACATGTTAGTATTTATTTAGATGAATATTTGTTTTAATTAGTTCTAAAATTTTAAAAATTTGTTGCATAAGCCATGTGTGATATAGCAAACTAATCAGTTTGTTGTCGACTTGGCTTAACTTTCACTTAGTTGTTGACGGTTTTTGGCGGTTTTAATCCTACCAACTAAAAGTTCTAAAAAATTAGAATTATAACGGGCTAACGGGTCAGCCCACGGGCTTTGCCAATTTTGACTGTGCTATATAGTCTTTAATGTCATCATCAAAACTTATAATATTTAAATATAACAATTTTGTTTGAACGATAGAGTTTGTATGTTGCATTACAATGAAGTATCACATCTGGACGAGCTTTTTAGAATACTGGTGTGTGTGTACACATACATAGAGATAGAGAGAGACATGTTTCTCGGTAGAATATTACTCCAATTTAATTTTCATGTATCATGGTAGAAGGCAAATTATATTATGCACCTGGTTGCACCATGCATGGTGCACCCAATTTTCACTTTAATAACATTTGATGAATATATATGTTATGTTTGATGAATATATATGTTAAGTGCGATGAATATGATCGTACTATATTGATTATATATTGGGAGAATTAAAAAAAAAAATGTACGACTAATGAATGTTTTATGTGATGAATATCTGAATTTTGTGCTATTAATATGAATGTTATGTGATTAATATGTACATTTTGTATTAATTATGTATGTCTCTTAAATATTCAATGCACAAATTATACATGTTCATCTTTGACGGGAAGCAAACTAAAAATCTCATTGATCGAATTTCGAGAGACACTTCAACAAGAAGATCCATTTTACCAACATCTATATTAATTACATAATACTTATATTCATCGCATTCATACATAATCATCGCGTGCTTGATATATATCCTGTCTCTTATACACATCTAGATGTGTATAAGAGACAGACATAATACTTATATTCATCGCATTCATACATAATCATCGCRTGCTTGATATATATCTATCGCACAAAAAGATTAAGTGTATAATGCATGATAATGCACCGTATACTTTATAGAGTTGCATCCAAAAGTTTATTTTGATATATATATTTTTTTAAATTTAAAGCTCATTGCGTGTTAGAATTCTAATTAGTAAGATTTAGTTTAATTTGATATTAATTTATCATATTCACATAATCGGATTTCGATTATAAATTTTACTTGCTAAGTATTATTTAGACTTTTGATAGCACTACTCTATTAAAAAAAAAACTGTATCAGTAGAAAAACGCATTAATAGACGTAATGTATATTTATTTTTGTTTGGGGAATAGAAATTTGACCAGAAAGATACCAACCAAATCTACCCTAATTATGGAAAGTTACTAATCCTCGATGTCAGTCTACGAACACAAAGTGCAAATATCGTTACAATATCCATAGCATGAACATCACAATAAGAGGAGCGTAAGGCAAACCAAGTGGTAGAAACAAACATCTGGGGCATTCCCCCATAACGAGATGATGAATTATTGGGCTTTCCAAGACAACGAGCAGAAACTTCTTCAGTTTTGTGGTGACATTTAAGGCACGAGCTCAGATGCAGTTCTAGTTCAAACGTGGTTTTCACATGTGCAGGCAACTGCAAACAAATATGAAGACAATTATGAAGATTTATTCACAAGATGTCGATTGTCCATAAAGAATGTATGTCTTCACCAAGAGCTCCTATGGAAAACAGCATACAACATACCATATTGCACAAGCTCATTGCACCATTTGCATACTCAACTGCATTCTTCCATCAGTAGACACAAAGGACTTCCAAATTATCACCGGGCGGAGCTTAGACGCTTTGCACTATGTTCTAAACTAAGTTTATGCCGGCGTAATCCATGCCATGACTGAGGTGAACCAATCTTGGCAATCCTATTATGCAAGAGATCAAGGTTGACAATAGGAATGGTTGTGGGTCGCCCGTGAGCACACTGGAAGAGAAAAAGAGAAGGTTAATTAGGAATTTTGATGTACATACATACAGTTTCCTGAGTATTATTATCATCAGCTCACCTGGAAACAAAGTGAAGTCCGTTTCAGCTCTTCGACAATGAGGGAACATTCTGAAGGCAGTAATGTGTCTCCAAACATAATTGCCCCTGCATTATGGTATCAATCGATGTAGTTAGAAAGTAAAAAACCTGATGCCTTCATTAGTCCATTATTCCCACACTAGCACTTTGTTCTTTCTTTCAAAATATGCTGACACACATATAGATCTAGTTATCTTTAAGATACTGTATACAGTACCCCTGCATGCTTTATTATTAAGGACACGATGAACGGATGGAGGTATGGTTGATGATCCATCTGTATCAGCAAGCTGCAGCATGCAGAACATGGGCCAGAAGAGGTGAGAGAGAATATAAATAAATAAAATAAATAAAGGGATATCTACAATAGCCAGTTAGCTACTCGAGGTTGGGCCTAATTACAAAACCCAGTTAACCTTAAACGTTACAAAAACCATCCTTGAGGTTTACATATCCATCCAACATTTTTCCCCTGACGTTAGTGGAGCTAACAAAATTGCCAACACCATCAAATACTTTTACAATTACACCCCTCAAGTTTTCTAAATATTACAAACAACCATAACCTTTTGCCATACATTTTACAATTACATCCCTCAACTTTTCAAGTTGTTACAAATAACCAGATGGGAACTTGGGAAAAGTTGAGTAAAAGTTGAGTAAAATATCTGATGGCATCAGCAAATTCTGTCATGTCTTGTTGGGGTAAAATTTAGGCTCAGAGGTTAACTCGATAAAATCTCCTTTGAGTTTGTTTGATGAGGCTCGTTAAAAAATGAGCAAAAGTCAAGCTTAGCGATATTCGGCTCGTGAGCAGGCCTTGTATAATTTAAACTAATAGTCAAACGTTGATTTGAGTTTTTACACATTTACTTATGACAAATATAAAAATCTTTAAATAAACTGATTGGTTTGAATAAGATTACTGATTTCTGGAATTTTTTTTTTTTGTTCTCGAAATATATAGGTTTATTTTTATACTTCACTTACTATAGTTTAAATAGATTTACTAAGCCTGTCTAAGCTCAAAAAGTCACGCGTGCCATTAAAATATTAGATAAATTAAGTTCGGCTCGATTTGATTGCAACCCAATTTAAGACGGAATCAAACCTGAAGGATGGAATATGTAATTTTCAAAGTTAATTTTTTTTTTTTTCTGTAACTACCCCAAGGGTAGTTTTTGTAATTATCCCATAAATTAATAAATGGGTAAAAGAGTAGATGGCTGTAAAAAAACAGCCAAGATAATCACCTGTTGAAGGAATTCTAGGAGATCAGCATCAGTTAAATTAACACCCAGAATGCATGGTACCTGAATAAAGAGGATATTGCTGTGAGACAAAACTGTCAAACGGGAAAAAAAAATAAAAAAAAATAGTAACCTACATTAATGAAGTCTTTCTGAAAGAATATAAAAATTGATAGCAATCAAATAGTTTTAAGCTACTTAAATATAATGTATAAACATAAAAGAAATGTCCACAGCCCCCCTAAGGCGCTGAAACACTCAGTTTGTAAGGTGAGGTTTGCCTCCCACTCATATACACAACGGGTGGGCCGATAGCATCGGCCCAATAGTGGGTGGCCCAACAACATCGCTCGAAAAAAGTCTCAGATACCATGTTAAAATTAGGGAAGGCCCAACTCAACCTCACAAAACCGGCTTGTACGGTGAGGTTTGCCTCCCACTCATATACACAACTTTAGCTCTATTATCTAGGCGATGTGGGATAGAACTCCACCCCCGTTCTCAAATTATAAGGTTTTTAAACCTCTCGTAGCGTTAGATATAGCGATTTTTGGCAAATAAACTTCCTTTCACTTTGACTATTTTAATTACAAAGCTGTCTTTACTAACATCTTATAAGTGCGATCATCTAATTTTATCCAGACACTTCAACAACTTATTTTTGAAACAAGATGTAACATCTTATAAAATCTAAAGGAGCTTATAAGATCTTAAAATAAGTTCAGCCAGACATCCTCTTAGTCAATCACACTCATTGATTAAGTTTCTAAAATGTTACTGAAGTTTTAACAATATAAACTTAAATAGAGGATAAATTTAAAATTCCCATTCTCTCTCCTTTTTGTTTTTCCCATGCAATCCTTCACATTCATATGAAAACCATAGTCTTTTCCTACCATCAGGTGCAACTCTAAACACAAGGTATTGTTTTTCAATATAAGAACTACTTGCATCATATATTATTTTAACATCAATTTATTAACACGATAATACTACTTGGTGCTGCTACATTATATATCCATCTAATTAAGGTCCCAACGTGTAGTTATATAACTGTATAGCTATTAGCTAGTCATAATAAATAAGTTGTGTTACATGATCACCTCAATTAACGTGGTAGTAAGCTGAAAAGAATATATAAATATGATTGACAACCTCAAATTTCGTGTAGAGTGTAATCTTTTACTCCTGATATTCCCCATTCTTTTTGTCTTCTCTATGTCACGTTTTTTTAATTCCCAATATTTCCTAAAATTAAACAACTCCAAACACATCTATAAATAAATATATATTTAAATCTATTGTCAGGTTAAAAACAAGGGAGAATGATTGGCGTTAGCAAAACTGTAAGTAGCAAGACTTAAGAGTGTTACCGCAAGTAGTTTAACAACAGTTTGCTGCCTGTGCAGGAAATCCAAATTTCTGCATGCAAGTACAACATAATATGGCTGAGCTTAGTCTATTCATGGATATGAAATAACTATGCAACAGTAGGAGTCCATGTACCAATAATGCGTGTAACCATCATGGAGGCTTTTACTGGTTTATAGTCGAAAATGCGCTAAACAAATAAGATATTTTGATGGACAAGGATAACGATTACATTGCGAAGGAACTTGTATCCCGGGAATGAATATTGCAGATCCAACCCCAAAACTGAATCCGTGCAGCAAAATTTTGCAGTAACTGATAGCCAATTTCAGGCAAGACCTATATCCAGTGTAAAGAAACATCAAAGGCAATTCTAGAAGAACCTTGGCAAAGAGAAGTCTGAGCTATGGAAACCATGATTTTCCCACGAGATAAACATTACCTACCATTTCTTGCTCGCCGTCCAGGTACGTGACTGTCTTCATTTCGCCAGATAACACCTGATACACAGGATGAATCAAACAAACTAAATCGCACAAGGCAAAGATCTTTAACTCCTCAATCAGATGGAAATTTACCTTGAGACGCAAATCTTCCAATCTAATTCTTTCATCAGCAGCATGCTGTAATTTAGACAATCACCAACAAAAAACAAGTATGCAGAGGTTTAGGCTTGACCTTATTCGAATTTAGAAACCTTCATAAAAAATCATTTGATGCAGGACACCTCTTAATTGTTTAAATGTGATCATAAATAGCACTCCACAAAGGTTGAAAGAACATAAAGACAATGAAAAAGAGATGATCAGTTTTGAATCTAAAGCTGAGCTATTTTATTCAGATGAGGATAATACACTTATAAGACTAATTACTAACAAAAATCCCTAAACACACTCCTAGGATCATGCATATTTGATATACATAATTTAATATCAAATCCTGACAGTTGGAAAGAAATCAAATGTAAAACAAAAAAATTTGACTGATTCAGACAAAAGGCTTTCAAGAGATAACTTCGAGCATCTAATCAGTAATTTGGGCAAGGTTAATTTCAATGAACCAACTTGAGGATGAGCATGGAAAGAAAGTAGAATTATTTTAGTGCATAATAATAATTTATTAGTAGAATAATGACTAGAATCAGAATGAAATCTTTCAAATATACAAAGGTAGTTAGATTTTATTAATGAATGCTGAGATTGATTCCAAAACTTAATTTTCGATATGATTCATGTATTCATCATGTGAATCAACGAATAAGAATATTTTAATTTCTTCCTTAAAATCTTCAACTATCAACAGAAAGTAAAGATTGAGGGAGCGATTAGGCACACTTTCATTTTTTAAATTTTCTTTACATTGGAGACGAGTGATGTTTTTTCCCCCAAAAAGAATGATGAATTTTGAGGTGCGAATGGATATGAGATGGAACTGTAATGATGGAAGTTGATTTGATATAAAAATAGTAAAATAGTGATTGTATATGACTGGTAGTTACTAGTTAGAATTATGTGCATGGGTAAATAGTGAAATGATGGGAAAATATGTAATAATGATTAGTGATTTGATGTTTGATGTTTTTTGAAAAATGAGTTAAAGTGATTGATGAGAAGAAAAAAAAGTGAAGGTGAACAGTGTAATTTTTGAGATTCTTCCTAAAAAGCTCAACTTTTTTTCCCTAGGAGAAAAATATCCCAAAAGGGGAGGGGCTTCAATCACCCCCAAATGTTGGATACAATTTGTGAAACTAAACTAATGTTGTAAATGCAATGATGTAGAAACAAAAGGCATTAAAAAAGAAATGAAATATTCTATAGGCAAGAAATGCATGAACCTGGTCAATTATAGCAAGGGTTTTACCAGCCACAACTGCAATGAATTTCTTATCAACCTGATTGAGAACCTCTGCATCCTCAAGAGACGTCCGGTCAATGAAATTAGGAACCAAGGGATCACCAGCAAGATTCAGGATGTCGGAGGAGATGTCAATGATAATGTCGTGATCCTTTTTATTATCTGATCTGCTTCCACCCTATATGGTAAAGTTCTTTACTGAAATTAGAAATCAGTGCTAATAATTCATAATTTGCTAGCCGGTAAGGTACTCAACTGCAGAAGGTAAAAAACATTTCCGCCATTTCCACCGAGAGTCTAGGGGATCCCGAATTTCCATGGAATCCAGACCTGAAGAACAAGGATTTTATCGTTGCAAGGCATTTAACGGATGATTACTATTAATTGTTTTGGATTTCAACATGCAGTAATTGAGGGAAGACAAGTGTATCAGCAGATTCAGAGAAGTCAAACATTAATCTCGTTATGTCTCTGGTAAACCTTTATCAGAGAAGATAACAAACTCGAACTGTTATTGGCATAATGAACAAACTTACATTTAACAGACTCCATGTTGACACATTGCCCCATTTTTTGTGGTCCGCCATTCTCAATAGCTGTGACTTCAGGTGTAATTTTCAAAACTGGTCTGCGAGAAGACAAAATTGAATAGAGTGAAATTTTGATCTAAAATGCTTAGAACAATGTCAAAAAATTATATACCTTTCAGCAATAAAGCAATCTATGACTGTTCGTTTCATTGGAGACGGCTGGTATTGATAAAATGATGTCTGAGAACATTTCAAATTCCTAGTTTCTGAATGGTGTTCTCCACAACTGGAGTCGCTAGGCTCTGCACAAAATAGGATACTTATTTATCCATTCAATATAAAATTCTATATTTGAAATTATCAACAATAACCGGCACTGGAGCAAACCTGTCGAGGGACGTGTTGCAGAGATGTTCCAATAATTGCTCTTTGTAGACAACATGGTGGAAGAATTAGTCAAATCCATAAATCTCTTCTTCCTTTTGTGAAATGGTGGAGCTGAATGACTTCTTATGAACATTTTCTTGTTGTCAAGTGTTGTCTTTTGATTCCTAATATTGCGTATTTCACATTCAATTGATGTTGGTGATGTGTCATGTAATGATGGCAGTGGATAATTTCTGGGACTTTCTTCCCCATACGAGGGTAAAAGTGACCAATCTGTTTCACGAAATATTTTGTAAGACTTCGGAGAGAACATATTGTCATCATCTCCCCCACGAAATTCACCACTTTCACTCTTACTATCAGGGGAAATGTTCACAAAGGAGCCCTTTTGTTGCAGCCAACCATATTTTGAATTTAAATTGCTGAGCTTGAAATCTTCACCTTCTCCCTGAGCATAATATCCATGTATGGTATCCTTACCAAATTTATAGCATCCTTCGATTAAATTTCCGTAACTAGAATCATCATCATCAAGATATTTGATCCCAATATTTTTCTCTGCTGTTAAAGGAGACCACCCGGAGCTGAAACACTGCCGACTGGTAGTCCATTTGCGGGACAGATTAGAGGACTCCAGTAAAGTATTTCCAAATACTAAAGATGATTTTACTGAGTCCCACATGGGAAACTCTAATATTTCATGCATGTCATATTGAGTAATGGGAGAGGATTGTAACAGTATTGGTTCCTCGCAATATGGAAATCTTCCACACATGGCAAGGTTGATTTTATCACCCATGCTATCATCACAATCTATCCATGTTTTTTCAATTCCAATGTCATCACTTCCAAGTTGAAATCTTTCGTCTATAGCAAGTGAATTTCTCTCATGCAGTAAATTTCTTCCAGAGGAGCAACTTCTTAAAAAAAATCTACTAGGCTCCTGGTCAAGATGAACATCATTAAATTTAAGAGAATCAGCAGCAACACCACTTGCTATTGATATGTTATTTATTTTAGCATCAAATGCCGACAAGGTATTCTCCAACGTTGAAGATATGTCATCCTCGACTTTACCAAATGTTTGTGCCACATGCGGTCGAGAATAAACCCTGCAAGGCGATGGATCGTTCCTGATCTCTTTATTCACAGTTACTCTGGAACTCTTAACAGATCCACCACATAAGCGACTTGGGTAGTCCATTTCAGATAGTATACTCGCCTCTTTATGATGCTTATTTAGCTCAGGAACTTTTCTGCATAGCTTTCTATATGAAGAAACGCGCCCTTCAAAATCTGACGTGTTATCATAATCCTTGCATAGCTTCTTCTGCCGTGGAGAGTCAAGATACAGAGGAGCTTGAAGGTTCTGCTTCCTGCACCTCTTTTTTCCACTTCCAAAAGTATCGGGCATATCTTTATCTGATGTGACTAATAAAGTATCGGGAACTAAAATGGAGCAAGAAA
The DNA here is from genome assembly GCA_014905375.1 of Phtheirospermum japonicum. Classification (NCBI taxonomy): domain Eukaryota; kingdom Viridiplantae; phylum Streptophyta; class Magnoliopsida; order Lamiales; family Orobanchaceae; genus Phtheirospermum; species Phtheirospermum japonicum. Next base: position 85,709 of record BMAC01000872.1, on the reverse strand, counting down.
AAATAGAAATATTACGAATAGTACTGCTTCCTTTAGACAGGGCTTCATATGATAGAATATAGTACAGGAAAGGGGAAAGAAAAAATAACAATGACATGAAACCGAGTCTCATATCCACTACTCGTACAGAGCTTTAAAAATGAAATTAGTTATCAATAATGAACTCTTCAAAAAATATTATAAAAACAATAGTTGGTGCCAAGATCTAGGGGTTAAGAACCATTGCTTCTGGTTTTTAAATACTGCTTTGTCATGCAAATCAGAGCTCCTGAAAAATATTCACAAGGAAAATGTACTTCTAGAGATATTATTTAGTGAAGGAGATTGAGGGTCTATTAAGGGTGATTTAAGTTGTGAGATCGAAGGTCCAAAGTTGAGGACAAATCCTGTTTAAAAGGACTGGAATGATGATAATCCAAGGACGGAGGATCCAGTGGCAGACCCAGTTTACCTGGTCAAAAGATCACTGGCGAGAAGTCCAAGGATGCACTCAGTGGACTAGTTCAAGCGATGCTCAAGAAGAATGAAAGTGCGATTCATCTTGATGAGGACATTCGGATGGTTCGGTTGATTGACTTCTCCAACATTCAAGAAGCCATCTCAGACTGATCAAGCTTGAAGATGTGAACTTGGAGTGCAATTTGCTTAGAGTCTTGAAGACAATATAATCAAGTTCTCGAAGATGTCTTGTATTCATTATCATAGTTAGGCGTTATTTTTCATTGTTTTGAGTCATTAGAAGGTCGGATGTTAGGGGCCGAAGTCGTTCAAGTCTTTCCGAGTTGTGTAAGTTAAAGGGGCCACCAACACGCACGGGTCATGCGCCTTTCCGGAAATAAGTTGTTTCAGCCTTTAGCATGTGTTAGGTTAGACGTGAGTTTTTGAGTCGGTTTTCATTTCCTTTTCTTATTTGGAGTCTCGGTCTCTAAGGCTCCGTTTGGAAGATGTCTTATGAGACTGGACTGGGATTTTGACTTTAAAAATCCAAAACTTAATTCAAATCTTAAACCCTACCAATTCACCTATTCAATTTAAATTTTTAAAAAATACAACATTCCTTTTGGTTTTAGTTAACTTTGAAGGGTATACCTAGGAGTAGTTAACTAAGTCTACATACCCATAATACGAGATAATTAAGAAAGATTCGAGTCTTTTTGGTTTTACATTGAAAAAATATCCAGACTGGCAATCAAAAAATGAGAATGTAAAAGGGGAGTCCATATGATTGGACCTAGATAAGCAAGGAACAAAACTGTGTTGTGAAAACTGAGTCCAAAAATCACACAAATTTCTTTGAAGACACCACAGAAACTTATGAAAAACTTACAATATGTATTATTTAACAGATACATAGTCCATTACCAGGAGATATATTTTCAGTCCAAAAACGCATGACCTCATTCTCAATAAAGGTAAGCACATGACCCCAATCCTGATACAGAATAACACAAAAACATTAAGTACAGTACAGGGATCATCAACATATAATCTACTAAATCTCATCAACAGAAGACTCAGATTTGCCCATTATAAAATTACTAAAATGGGAGCAGATAATGATTGCAATTTATTGTCTGCAGTGTAACAAAAGGCATGTCCACATGTGGAATTGAGTCCGTTGGCATATTGTAAGTCAAAAGTACAGCACCACTATTTTCACAGTTTTGAAGAAAGCATGATACAGCTCAAGATACATTGGAAGTTTTCACATCCAACGTAGTTAAATAGCTCATGACCACAGCAGAAAACACTACCTTAAATTCCACTGAAGTCCGCTCAGAAGTAATTATACCATAATAAGATCTCGGGCAGTGTAGATTCAGAATGAACGCTGGGCATATGTCATACTTATTCCGCTTCTCACTTTGGAAACTAGTGGCAGGCTGCCAGGAATTCAGCAAGTCAAATTTAGCAGCCAACTGATTCAGTAATTTGTGAATTGGTCCCTTGTAGACAAATCTTGAGTTGATGTCTATAGTTACAATTAAGAAATACAAGCACTGGAATATAACATCTTTTGAAGAATAACTCCACTAAATAACATCAGAAGGACCATCATATGGATACAGACATACTGGATCGACTGCATACAAGCAACCATAAATCAAAAAACAGAAGCTACTTAAATTATTACATTGTCAGGAACCAAAATGGGCAATCGCATACCTTTGATGAGAAAGTTTCACGAGGATCAGAAATATACCCAGAAAGCTTCAGTTCACCATCAGATAAATTCAGTTTGTAGAAAATAGCTGAATTCTCAATCCCAAAATAACTAGAAAGTAGCGTTAGTGGAGAAGATAAAGGTCCAGTAAGAAACAGCTCATCTGCACTGCATTACAAGGAACAAAATGGTGAAAACTGAACATTAAATAGTTAAAAGTAGAAGGTGAAGAAGGATGATACCTCTCCACATCCACAACTTTGAAGGAGACATTGACATGAACAAGAGCAATTCTCAGCACACTCATTTTAATAGAATCCAACACCTTCTTAGGGCTAGCATTTTAGATACATCATGCATGCATCAGAACCACATCAAGTTAGTGCAAAACTTTAATGAGCTAACCTTAAAATGTAAGATGATACATTTGAAATTTGCCAAAAATCAGAGTTTCATTCACAAACGAACCTGGATTCCATGTGCTTCCTTCGAACAGGTTGATTGTAAAATATATCACGAACAATGACTGTATATAGTAAAACCAAGAATATTACTTAGAGTAAAAGAAAACTACAAGCGGTCAACAGGTAACAAATGATAACTAAAGGCTCAACCGCAATGAATAGGAAGTACAAATGATAATAAATAAAATGAAATGCCAAAGTCCAACTCCGGTTAATAAAACAAAAACATGAAAGCAAAGGACATCTAATGCAATCCTCCGTTTTCTCAATGAGCAGCAGGGGCATTTACATTTGAAGAAGATATTTGGGCTCAACTTTTTTTCCCCTTTGGTCTATATAGATGGGCCAATCTTTTATACAAGGTGCTAATACATGTCTTTTTCGTTTATGTCTTCACCAAAAGGAGTTCTACTTGTTTAAATAAAAAAGAACACTCTCATGTTGTGATAAGTAGCTGCGGGAACTTTCAGTTTCAGAGGCTCTCTATGAAGTGAAAACATACAATTTCTCTCATCTATTTACATGGTATGCATGTTTTGCTCACATAATTCACTTGTACATCGAAGTTTTGCTTTGTAACTTTTTATCTCCTTCCAGTTTTACATCAAAGGACTTTTTTCTTTCCTTTATCTAGGTGTTTTTAAACTATTTAGTTTTCTATCAATATTTAGTCAAGTTAAAACTACTATTAGAAATTATAGCAGGATGACCAAAAATAAATAAATAAAAAATGATGCTACTTATCAGAAATATTAGGAATGGTTATTCAGATGCTAATGCTGATGAACCAGAGAGAAGATTACCTGTAGTGCCCACATCTTGTCTATCATCATTGATCCCAAGAAACAAACACTTAGAGTTCTGGAAAAGAATAATAAGTCAGTTAACCACAGTAATAGTTTCAATTAAAAGATAGCATACATACACAGTTTCCAAGACAGCTCGATAGTCCCTGTACCTTCATAAGCTTTCTGTATCCATTTGGCTTCCCACGGGTTTTTGTCACGATCTCCAACAGAGATACATCAGAAATTGAGCTCAGAGCTTCTCCACGAAAGTCTAGGTTTTCAGTACCAGTATCCATCAGGGCTATATGATCAATTTTTGATGTTGCTATTTGCAGAATAAACAACAATACTCAGAGTGCAAACCAAGAATTTAAGATTAATAAGTGTTCTAAGAAATGCTTAGTTTCCGTACCCCATGTCAATAGAATATGCTTCAACCAAATTTCTAGGGACTTAGCATAATTTTTATCAATAATGTAATAATAACAGTGTTCAAACTTCTCCTAGAAAATGCAATATATACATACATACATACATATATATAATATAAAACAACATTGCAATGATCATTGAACACTTTTCAGTTATCAATCTCAAAACTGCTATACGTACAATTTTTTAAAAGAACAAAAAATGACCTTTTCTAATACTGAAATTTACAATTTTGCAGGAAATCGGCTTACTTGTATATATCACATCTCATGGGACATGCACACTGGTTTAGAAATATCAATTAAGGAATTGAGTGACAAAAGTAAAAAATCCTTGTGGACCACAAAACTCGGAATCAAAACAGATATTAGCCGGAAGTCCTAGTGTTTCTAACTGAATTACTGGGATTGCTGAGTTACAAACTACTGGAAATAAGAAGCGAGAAAATTTTATAAGTATTGATGCATCAGGTCATTTGAGTCCCTTAAATGTTTAATTCATATACTAAAAAGTAAAAACAAAATTTTGATGCAGATAAATAATTTCTTAGTGTTCATGTCAGTACATAACAACAAACTGCGCCATTCATGAAAGTTCCCGTATAATGTAACTTGTGGTTCACCATTACTAACTGTTGAAAATATAGAAAGAATTGATGATAAATATGGAAAGATTAGATAATTATTTTCCTGATTTGTAGGAGTAAAAAGTGTGGAAAGATTAGATAATCGACTTTCCAGATTTCTAGTTGTACAAAGTAGAGAAAGACTGGAAATTTGAGTTTCTTGATTTCTTGGTTTAGTTTTCTGATTAGTTTCTAAAATAAGGTAGTTACATTATGATTCCTATAATTAACTCTACTGTAGCAGTTTCCAGTTATGACCATCACTCAGAAAATAAGAAATAAAAAGTTTTCTCCTTTGTTTTCATTTATTGTGTTCACTAACAGAAAGAAGGAAATGTTGCGATGGATGTTACATTTTTCGAGTCACAAAATTGTTTTAATCCTCCTTTTCAGGAGGAAAAGGAAATGAAGACTTGATGTTTGAGCTTGACATGGGTACTAAATACTAATGATTCACAGGGTAAGACAAATATCAAAACTGCAATGCTCCTATTCCCTCGTCTTAAATGAAATCCTCCAATTCCCTTTCTGGGATGCCCTTGAAAAATAAACTTTCCTCATTCCCAATTTACATTTTTGTTTCCAGACCTATGCTAATTGAATGACATGATCTGACACCACAACTTTACATGAAAAAGTAAAGATATCCAGGTGACGATTGGATGTTAAAAAATATTGTTTCCCTCAAATAGCGGGAAAAAAAAAAAGGAAAACAAGTGATTGTTTATGACCCAAAAATGCAATTCATTTTTTTCCCCAAATAATTTTCCCTCAATTATTTCCCTTCTCTCTCTCTCTCATCTCTCCACTACCATTAACTTCTCACCACACAAAAACCTTATTTTATTTCCTCTCTATCTCTCTCTCATCTATCCACTATCATTAACTCCCCACCATACAAAAACCTTTGTGGGCCCATTTGTAAAATTTTTTACCAAATAATTTTATATCCAATCACTTACCAAAAAACACACAAATTATATCCAATCACTATCTCAACAAAAAAAAAAATCATTTCCCTTAAAAAAAAAAATCACTACTCCAGTGAAACAAAACAAAAGAAAAAGGATATCCAATCACCGCCTAAACTTTGCAACTCTCGTTTAAATCTCTTGACTCTTCCAAACCGGGAAGAAGAAGTTACAATTCGAGCAACATCAATAGACAACTGGCTCATTAAACCAATGAAAATTACTTAAGTAATCATCATCCAAACATAGGGAAGTGAATGAAGATAGAATGTGTTGTATCTAGCGTCCTTTTATGTCATCTTGCAGATTGCTATGGCTAAAAGGGGTCCTAGATGACACAACTGAGGAGCAGTTATGAAGTTAAATTAGCCTATGGTCTTTACTGCATTTTAGAGCTATCTTCAAACCTATGGGTCATACTCATTGTATTCCAAATCATCGGTAATGTAATCAAGATCAGCTGACAATCATATCTCAACCCAAATACCAATAATTACACATATATGCACCATGATATGCAATTAGTGGAAAATAAATTTAAGTAGGCAAGTTAACAAGGACAAGATGATAATGAAACATGGTAGTCAATCATGATTTGAGTCTTAACCAAATTTCAAATAACTGGTTATGATTCAAATTGACTAAATTTTATCTCACTCAAAATATTCTTTAATTAAGCACGTAAACATATAGGAACAGTTGGTTCTTTTTTTTATATGTCAATCTTGTACTCAGAGATAAGGTTAACTATATGTAGATCTTTTAGATGTAAGCATAAAGACAAAGGAGAAGTGATATCTATAATAAGAAATTACTGTATCGTTCTCCCAGGAGCACCAATCCATCCCGTGTAATACCACATCCTACAAAAATACAATTGGAATACTGATCAATTATAATCCCATGAGGAAAAACAGATGAATTTCGCTTATATGTAGAATTGTTGTACCCAACTCAATTCTATAGGGTGGAATAATAGGGGGAAAAAACCATAATAATCTTGAGATTACTGAAAAGGAACCAATGTTTTTGGAACATACCAAACAATGAAACTTATTCAGCACTATCTTCCCATCTATTTTTCTGGTATGAATACGAAAGTTAAATAGAACCAAAAAAAAAAAGTAAAATTACCATTGTCATCCACTTTAACATAGTAGTTACCTACCCAGACTGCAACAGAAACCTAGCAGAGAAATTGGTGTTAGATTCTTAGGTAAGCAATATCAGATCATAGGATGACATTATGAGCCTGAAAGCACAAAAGTTACAGATGCAATAACATAGTCTCCAACCAGAAGATTTACTTCAACACTATTATCCACCTGGTCAAGTGACCACTGTTCTATACATACACATGTATGCACAAGACAGCAGGTGCAAGGAGGCATGGCAAAAATATTGGCCTCTCTCCCTCCCAGAGAAAACTAAGTTTGATCATAAACTGATACGTGCCTGGAATGACAAGCCTGACCTAGTCTAACAAGTTAGTTTAATGCTTCTTATAATTAGCCAGGCAAGTGTAGTGACGGGTAGTTCAGTGGAGAGAGATGCATGTGAAGTTCATTAAATAGTGAGAAGTTAGTGGGGAGATATGGTGCCTCAACGGATTATTCAACTTCCTGCTTCTTGGCTATTTCATACTGTTGTGTGTACTATATATCAGCATGGGGAACAATCAGAAGAGGTTTATGGCCCAAAAAATAACCGTCTTCTCTTCCTTCTCTATCTATCTGCATATAATAGGCAACTCCAGAAACATACTGATTTGAAAGAGAAAACAATACACTGTTCTAGGCCAGCAACGCCATCAGCTCACTTCATTTTCATTATTAAAATGCATAAGACAATCAAAACTATTCCACTAAGAGCAATTTTAAATAATTCAAGTACTACAGATTTTCAAAGGCAATATCAGGGTCATCATCCCTAAATATTAAGCAACCAGTCGAGAACCAAAACATTACACTTTCAACGAAACAACTTCACAAATAACTTACCTTTGTGGAACCTGCATCAAGGCTGTTAAAAACCAACTCCTCGACAATCCTTGTCAAATCACATATCAAAGCCCCCGAACGCACAGAGTTGTGAATGGCCTCAGGCAACCGTTCAATGCTCCTCATCTGGCAATACCCAACACAAATCTCGTGAAAACCCAATGTCAGGAGAATAACATAAGAACAGAAAAGGCATAATCCACCGCATGCAAAATTGAAATAAAATTGCAAAAAAAATGCAAAAGTGTCATGGTCTATGTTCTCTCTACACAATAATTACCGTATAATTCCGACCAATCAATGAATTATTACAAAACCCCATTTGCAAGTTCTTGGAAGCATAGCGTGTTCGTTACCACCAAACATTAAAAAGGAAACAAGGAATAACAAATGAATGTGTTAACGGGAAACTGCAGGAAAATTAAACGGTGATTAGGGTTTCGATTCTGGAGTGGAAGTTAGACGAACTAAATGAAGGACCAGGTTTAATTTCAAAAACAGAAAAATGGCGGTGGGGAAATGCTAGTATTATATTTAGGGAAAATTCCCAAATATACACTGTTGGAAATATTTTGTTTAGTAACACTTTTGTCATAAAAGTCCATCTATAAAATGGATTTTTAGAAAAATACAATTTAAAAAAATATTTGTGAAATTTGGTAAAAATAATTTTAAAAGTCCATTCAACAAAAGTGTAGAAAATGAAACTCAAAAGTCATATATTAACGCTTCTTCAAAATGGACTTTTGGAAAAGTTATTTTTTTCAAAAGTCCATTTTAAAATACCCACCAAACATGTTTTTCTTTTTTAAATGGACTTATTTGTAAAAAATCCATTTCAAAATGGGTTGCCAAACAAGCACATAATATTCCATATGATCCCACCAAATTTTATATTCCCATTTAGGTTATTTTACGTCAATTAAATCATAAATTCATATATAACTTTTCATATATATACATGCTCAATATTTCGGTAACTGCTTGTTGGGGCGTCGATCACGCTATGAGTCTACGCAATTTCTTCTCACTCCAATCAATCTCTCTCATCATGTATAGTGACGTTATCCTCTAGAACCTTCACTATTCATTGATTATTTTCATCGATTCAACTGGGTATGGACATATGCAAATAAGATTTTTAATCCTCAAGTAATTCATTCTACTCAAGCGGATATGGAAATTGATTGAAGTAAGTTTTCAGTTCGTCGTCTTCAAAGCGGTTAATATATAAAGACGATAATATATGACGTGAATATCAAATATGTTTTGAATTTTATTCGAAGGCTCCAGTTTACAAACCAGATATTAAAGATTTTTGTGTTTGCGAGAAATCGAGTTTATGAACTATGTTATGGAATATTTCTGTACAAGTTAAGTTTTATGAAACTTAACAATTTTCATTCCATTGTGTAATAAGGTCGAAGATATTTGATTCATATTCAAAACAAAATTAATGTTTTATGGTTTGCACTATGTAGGTCTACGTTATTCCATACTACGAATAGGATTTGTGTTCAGCTAAAATCCGAACCTCACTTCAGTTTACAAACCAGTTTTTAGCTTTTTGTTTTGAGAAATCGAGTTTATGAACTATGTTATGGAATATTTCTGTACAAGTTAAGTTTTATGAAACTTAACAATTTTCATTCCATTGTGTAATAAGGTCGAAGATATTTGATTCATATTCAAAACAAAATTAATATTTTATGGTTTGCACTATGTAGGTCTACGTTATTCCATACTACGAATAGGATTTGTGTTCAGCTAAAATCCGAACCTCACTTCAGTTTACAAACCAGTTTTTAGCTTTTTGTTTTGAGAAATCGAGTTTATGAACTAGGTTTTGTAATATTTTTGTACTAGTTAAGTTTTTTGAAACTAGTTGTAATTCATTCCAGTGTGTAACAAGGTCAAACCTATTTGATTCATACTTTACGAATTGATAATTACTTTTTGAACAAAATGAATGTTTTATGGTTTGCATTATGTAGGTATACGTTATTCCACACTACGAACATGCATTGTTTTCTGCTAATACCCGTGAGTTTATTTTTCTTAGTTGGCCGCTAACTTTTGTCATGTTTACACAGGTTTATCGGATTGTGGGGTTATATTCATACTTTTTGGGTATGGCGCAGAGACATTTGTTGTGGGTGTAGAACCAGGTTTCTCGTTTAATTTAATATTGGACAATGTATGTGCACGATGGAGTCAGCTAAACCGATCTAAATTGACCATGCATTATTCCATCCCTAAATTTTCAAGAGTAGTATTAGCCACTGAAGCTGATTTCAGAGGTATGGTTCATATAGCAATGTCATATAGACTAGTACGCATTAGGGTTAACATTAATGATGGTGAAATTTTTATGTTAAATACGACTTCAAATGTTGATTGCAGAATAGATTACGAGGATGTTCTCCATACTCTGATTCCTAGTCATACGAAAAAACTATTGACGACGGCTGGGAGATGGAGGTATCTGAGTTTGGCCAAAAATTCTCGGGTGTTGCGAAAGATTTTAGGATTGCGCTACGTAAAACTGTAATTGGCGGAGGTTTTCAGTTCAAGTGGGTTAGAAACGATCTTTCAAGGGTTATAGTAGCTTGTTTGGACGACAATTGCGGGTGGTTCTTGCATGTCTCTTTGGAGCGAATCAACGGTTTTTTTTTACTTGAGACAAATTAATAACGTGCACACATGCGGAGCATGTTTTCAATCAATGAAATATAACTGTGTTAGTTCTGAGCTGGTGTCGTTGCTGATTTTGGAAGATGTTCGAACAAATATTGACACTCGGCCAGCCGACATTAAGCGACTGTTTGAAAGGCAATATGGATTAGAAATCTCATATAAACTTGCGTATCTCGCTGTGGGAAAGGTGAGGGAATTTATACTTGGTGATGTTGGAGACTCCTTCGGTGATCTTGAATTCTACGTCGAGTGTTTCCTTAAATCAAACCCTGATTCTCACATCCTTTTAGACGTCGAGAGAATTCATGCCGCTTCAAAAGAATTTTCGTCGCATTTTCTGCTTGGATTGAAGGCTTTAATTTTTATCGATCTATGTTTTTTATCGACGACATGCATTTGAAAGGAAAGTTCAAAGGCCAACTACTTGGAGCGACTGCAAAGGATGGCGACAATGGTAATATCTTCATGACAAGTTTATTTTTTTTATTAGTAGTACATAATTTATAAGATGAACATTATCCACAATATTGTATTTAATAAGACATAAACACGACAACAATTCCAACAAGATTAGTCTGATAAAAATATAATGCGAGTTCAATAGGATGTGTGTAAATCTGTTCTCGATTTTTGATCAAGAATCGTTCATAATGCCAGCTAGTATGTAATTTCACACTTCCTTCTAAAACTTGTAATGTGGATTTCCCACGATTATGATGATACAAAATGAGTTCTAACAAGTGCATAAATCCTCCTGGATCGCACGATGCCCGCCTGGATCGCGCGATTTTTTCTGCTGACCTGTCCCTTGAGAGTGGGAGGATTTCTGGCCTTCTCATTCCCAGTAACCATTCGGACCACCACCCTATTCTCATCGATTGCTCTAGAGGCTCGCCTACTGCCTCGGGCCCTCGGATCTTTCACTTCCAGAACTTTTGGACCTCGTAGCCTGATTTTCGTACCCTCGTCACCTCTGCTTGGACTCTCCCCCATCAGATTTCTAATCCTACTCTCTCCCTCATGTCTAAATTACGTTATCTTTGTGGGGCTCTTCGGGATTGGAACACTCACACGGTTGGTAATGTTCATCGTCAGGTGGAGTCCTCGCTTTCCGAGCTTATGAACCTGCAATCTCGCTGTCTGGACATGGGGTACACTGAAGCTGACATTGATGTTGAGATTGCCCTACAGGCCCAAGCCTCTTCCCTGCTCGACACTCAGGCTAGTTTTCTTCGACAAAAGAGTCGGGCTAAGTGGCTCACGGATGGGGATCGTAACACGACCTTTTTCCACCGGAGCATCAAGGCTCGGGTCACAAAGTCCACCATTGGCTCTCTCTTGATCGATGGGGTGGTCAACCATTCCCCTGAGGCGATTCAGGGAAAGATCATTTCTTTCTTCTCTGATCTTTTTTCCGCCAACCACCCTCTCCCGGACCCCTCCTGGATGAATGAGTTTCTGCACCCTTCTATTGATACTCATTCTCAAGCCTTTCTCTCTACTACTCCGAGCGATGAGGAAATTCGTGTTGCGGTGTTTTCTCTCGACCTTAGTAGAGCCCCTGTCCCGGATGGTTTCAATGGCCATTTCTTTCAGGAGTGCTGGGACATTGTCGGACTTGACGTTTGTTCGGCAGTTCGTCACTTCTTTGTTTCCTCTTCCCTCCCTACTGGATTCAACTCCAGTTTCATGATTCTTATCCCAAAAGTGAAGGGGGCGATGCGTGTGGAGGATTTCCGCCCAATCGCTCTTAGAAACTTCTCTTTCAAGATCATTATGAAGATCATGGCTACCCGTCTTGGTGTACTCGTTTGTAAGATGACCTTGGACTCTCAGTTCGGTTTCATTCCGGGCAAACAGATTCATGACTGTATCGCTGTCGCCTCCGAGGCTTTTAATTGCCTCTCCTCCCGCACTTTCGATAAGAACATGATCATGAAGATAGACATCCGTAAAGCCTTTGATACCTTAGATTGGGGCTTTCTGATTGCGGTCTTGCACCACTTTGGTCTTCCTTCTATCTTCATTGGGTGGGTTGAGACCATCCTTCACTCCGCTCGTACCTCAGTGCTCCTGAATGGTAGCCCTTCTGGCTACTTTAGGTACTCCAGGGGTGTCCGCCAGAGGGATACCCTATCCCCTCTCCTTTTCTGCATCGCGGAGGACGTTCTTGTGCGTGCCCTCAGTTTAGCTGCGGATTGCGGTACGATCTCCATGTTCCAGGCTGGTCGCGCGCTCTACTTCCCTACCTGCCTCCTCTATGTCGATGACATCCTCGTTATAAGTCACGCTTCGACTCGTAATGCTAAGGCCATCCTTGACATCATCCGTTGTTATGGAGATTTCTCCAGACTCAGCCCGGAGAAATCTAAAATCTACTTTGGCTCTTCGGTTACTCCTGCTATTGTCCGTTGGATCTGTCAGGTCTCTAATTTCTCCGTGGGCTCTCTCCCTGCCTCCTATCTCGGTGTCCCGATGTTCCGTGGTAGCCCCAGGGCTAACCATCTCCGCTCGATTCTAGATAAGACCCTGGCTAAGTTTGGAACTTGGAAGGGTTCCTCTCTATCTCTCGCTGGCCGCATCTGCCTCGTTAACTCGGCCATTACCAGCACCACGGTGCATTCCATGCTCATCCTTAAATGGCCGGCCTCACTTACACGCAGACTGGAGACTGCTATTAGAAATTTTGTCTGGTCGGTGGATATCTCTAAGCGTAAGTATTGTACCATTAACTGGGCTCGCTGTTATGCCCCTCGCGAGGAGGGTGGTCTCGGCATCCGCTCTGTCACCACCGCCAATTCCTCATTCCTCTTCAAATTCGCTAATAACTTACTTTATAAGGATACCATGGCCTTTCGTCTTCTCCACGAGCGCTTTCTTAAGACGAATGGTTCCCCCGTGCGCATGTCTCCTCGTCTATCTGGGGTGGCATCAGGAGCCATGTTCCCCCCGGGACTCCGGTTCCCTATTGTCCCGTACACCGAGGATAAACGAGTTTGGTCTACCTCTCCTTTTGGGGATATCTCGGCCAAAGTTGCGTACAATCACCTACGTCAGAAGTTTCTCAAGGTTCGGTGAAGAAGTTGGATTTGGTCCTCTCATATTCCAGCTCGGCGCTCAATCACTGTTTGGAAGGAAATCTTCAATCGGCTTGGCGTATTCGACGTGATCCGCAGGCGGGGGTTCATTGGTCCTTCCTTCTGTTGCTTTTGCTTCGCGAGTTCTGAGACAGCTGATCATATCCTTACGGACTGTCGGTTTACGCCTCACATTTGGGGTTGGATTGAGGATGCTTTCGACATCCAGCTCCCCCTTTCAGGTGGTTTTGCTCATTTTTGTGTTTTTGCTATTGACTGTCGTTTTAGTGCGCATGTACTTTTCCTTTGGAAAGCGGCTTTCATTTCGACGATATGGACAATATGGCACCTCCGGTGTAATTTCGTCCATAATGGAGTTCGACCTTCCACCACAGAGGCTCTCATCCTCATCCGTTCACTTATCCAGGAGTCTTCCGCTCTTGATCACGGCACGATGGCAAACATTATTACAGACCTGATTAGTTTGAGCAAATTGGGGGTGCGTGGTAGGCCTACGCCTTCCGCCCATCCTTACCCCTGTGTCCTGGTTACCCCTTCAACTGGCTGGATTAAGGTGAATACTGATGGCAGTGATCTGGGTTGTCCTGGAGATTCCGTCGCGGCCGGAATTTTCCGCACGTGCCGGGGTTTTATAAAAGGCGGCTTCTCGAGATCGCTTGGCCAGGGTTTCGCCTTTGAGGAAGAGTTGGAGGCCGCGATTATTGCGGTCGAGGAGGCTGATCAGAGAGGTTGGAGACGGATTTGGTTGGAATCCGACTCGACTTATGTGTTGGAGCTGCTCGTAAAGCGTGGCCTGGATGTCCCTTGGCGCTTCCTAGCTCGTTGGCGTCGATTCTGTTTATCACTACCTCGATCGAGTTCATAGTATCGAGAAGGCAATCGCACTGCTGATGCACTATCCAAATCCGATTCTCCCCGTTACAACTGGTTTACATCGCCTTCGGCGTTTCTCCTATATGGGGTTGGACAGGGGTCTGATTGGAGCTGAAAGGTGGTGGCTTGGTCGGGAATTCGTTTGGGGTTGGTGTCGACGATGGAGATTGGGGTTGTGGTGTCGGTTTGGGATTTGTGACAGGGATGATGGTTGGAATCGGTAGCCAACACGGTTACGATGGCTGCCAAAAAATAGGATTAGATTGTTTGGTGTTCTTTGAAAAAATTTAGAAAAGAAGATGGATATTACATATTGCGGCCATATGCAAAAGATTGTGCTGAAAGTTGGAGATGGCCTGGATTTTCTTACAAACCATGGATGGAATTAATTTTGGAAAGTTAGGGTGGGGTTTTTGGTGGAATTGGGCTAGTCGTTGGGCTAAGTTTTGAAGGCCAAAAAAGAATTGATCTAAAAGACGACCTTATGTTTTAATCGAATAAATTTGTAGATAACCCAATAGTATATTAAATAAATAAGTAACTAAAATACTAAATAATTATAATAGTTTTAAAAGTCGAGAATATAATTTATTTGATATTCGTATTATCAATCCGATTAAATAGAAATCCATAGATTATTTAAAAACTGAAAATAGAAAATCATTTATAGTGACGAGCTTGGGACTAAGATTATGTTTTTGATGCACGATGATAATAACAAAAATAGAAAATATGTATTTGATGCATGGGTGTTACAACCTACCCCCCTTCGAAAAGTTTTGTCCTCAAAATGTTGCATTTACCTGAAATGCCAAAATTATGGTACTTCGCCTTGGACTCTTCCTCTTGTTACGAAGTGGCCTCATTCATCCCATGACATCTCCATTGAACCTTGACCAACGCAATCTCCTTCTTTCTTAATCGGTGTATCTTACAATCCAAAATCGCTTCTGAAACTTTCTCATAAGTTAAATCCTTATTAACCTCCAACTCTTCGTATCTAATGATGTGGTGTGGATCGTAGACATACTTTCTAAGTATCGACACATGGAAGTCGTTATGAATGCTCGATAAGCTTGGTGGTAGAGCAAGCTCGTAGGGCAATTCTCTTAAGAATCTCAAATGACCCTATGTACCTTGGCTTCTACTTCCCCCTTTGACCAAATATCACTACACCTCGGACACGCGCTACTTTCAGAAACACCTTATCACCTACTTCGAAATGCAAATCCTTCCTTCGATGGTCCGCATAAGAACTTTATCGATCTTGCACAGTTCTAATTTGATCTCTGATCGTGGTGATGTGTTTAACTGTCTCTTGGACCAGTTCAGGGCTCAAAATCTTTATCTCCCCTACTTCATCCAAGTACAGAGGAGATCTACACTTTCTTCCATACAGAGACTCGTATGGAGCCATACCAATGGTGGATTGATAACTGTTGTTGTAAGAAAACTCCACCAATGGTAATAAAGCTTCCCATTGAATTCCCAAGTCGAGTATGCAGGTCCTGAACATATACTCCATGACCTGGTTAGTCCTTTTAGCTTGCCCGTCTGTTTGTGGGTGATAAGGTGTGCTGAACCTCAGTTTAGTGCCCAGAGTGCTTTGCAAGCTTTTCTAAAAGTTTAAAGTGAACCTCGTATCTCTATCCGGCATAATCCGGTACTCCATGCAACTTAACAATTTCCCAAATATAGATTTGGGCATATTGTTCCATGTTGAAAGTCATCTTCACCAGTAAAAAGTGGGCCAACTTGGTTAAACGATCTACTATGAGCCACACCCTCTTGTTACCTCTCGTCGATGGCGGTAAACCTACTACGAAATCCATCGAGATATGCTCCCACTTCCATTCTGGAATCTCTAGTGGTCTTAACAAACCTGACGGTCGTTGATGTTCGGCCTTAACTCGCTTACAAACTAGACACTTTCTCACAAAGGTGGCAATGTCTCTCTTCATTCTCCTCCACCAAAATACTGTCTTCAAATCCTTATACATCTTGGTACCACCAAGACGTGCAGTGTAAGGAGTACAATGGGCTTCTTCCAGAATTTCTTTCCTTAGACTCTTAACTTTTAGAACACAAATTCTTTCTTCATAAAACAAAACTCCATATTCCGCTAAGACAAAACCTTTGATGGTTCCTTTTCACACTCTATCCTTCATCTTGCTTACGAAACCATCTCACGTTTGAGTTTACTTGATCCTTTCTCTTAAAGTTTATTGTACCAATAAAGATGTTAAGATCCCCTTTGTGTTCCTTGGAGGTATCACCATTTCGATCTTCATCTTGGCGAACTCCTCAACCAACTTATCTTTCTCAGAAAGTAAACTCACCAGTCCTCTCTTACGACTCAACGCATCAGCTACCACATTCTTCTTTCCTGGATTGTAGTTAATGATGCAGTCATAGTCCTTAACCAATTCCAACCATCTTCTTTGACACATATTCAACTTCTTATGAGTGAAAGAAAATACTTCAAACTCTTATGGTCGGTAAAGATCTCACACTTGCCTCCATACAAGTAGTGTCTCCAGATCTTCAAAGCGTAAACTACAGCCACGAGTTCTAAATCATGCGTGGGGTAGTTTGTCTTTTGAGTTATCATGAGGCATGAGCCATTACCTTCCCATGTTGCATCAAGACACAATCCAAACCTTGTTTCGATGCATCGCTATAAATAAAAAAGTCCTTAGTTGGGTCGAGAATTGTCAAGACAGGTGCAAAAGTGAGCCTTTTCTTCAGCTCTCGAAAACTCTCATCGAACTTCGTGCTCTAAATGAACTTCTCCTCTTTTCTCGTAAGTCAAGTCATCAACACAACTATCTTAGAAAATCCTTTGATAAATCTTCGATAGTAGCCGACTACAACCGGAAAACCGTGAGCTTCACTCTCATTTGTGGGGGTGGCCCATCCATTAATGGCTTCAACTTTAGATGGATCCACTTCTATCACTTGAGCAGTGATGATGTGACCAAGGAACACTACCCGGTCCATCCAAAACTCACACTTACTAAACTTCGCATATAACTTCTCATTGAGAAGTGTTCCCAACACTATTCGTAAGTGTTCTTCGTGCTCTTCTTGATTCTTTGGAAAAAAAATCAAGATGTCGTTGATGAAGACTATCACGAGCTTATCCAAGTAGGGGTGGGAAACCCAATTCATCAAATCCATGAACATTGCTGGAGCATTTCTTAGCCCGAAAGTCATCACAATGAATTCGTAGTGTCCATATCTCGTTCTAAAAGTAGTCTTCGGAATGTCACTCACTTTGATCTCCAGTTGATGATACCCCGGCCTTAAGTCGATCTTGGAGAAGACACTTGATCCTTTTAATTGATCGAATAAGTCTTCGATTCGAGGTAACGGGTAATTGTTCTTTATTGTGAGTCGATTAAGTTCTCTATAATCAATACACATTCTCATTTACCCATCTTTCTTCTTAAAAAAGAGGACCGGTGCTCCCCACGTTGAAACACTCATTCGGATAAAACCTGAATCCAATAACTATTGGATTTGTGCCTTTAGTTCTTGTAATTCCTTTGGTGCCATCCTGTATGTGCCTTTGAGATGGGTGCTGCCCCTGGTGTCAAATCAATAGTGAACTTGACTTGACGACTGGGCGGTAATCCTGATAACTCTTCCGGAAAGACGTCCTGAAAACATCGAACGATGGGCACTGCTAAAGACGTCACCTCCACCGCTAGATTTCTAACCAAATTCACCAGGAAAACTTGGCATCTCTCTTTGTTCAACAGCTTTATGGCCTTCATTGATGTTGTCACTTGTGGTATCATCTTATCTTGGCTCCATAGAACTTGATCTCTCCACCTTTATGGAGTTTGAAAGTTATTTCTCTTTCTTGACATTGTATCTTCTCTTGATACTTCATGAGCCAATTTATCCCTAATATCAATTCAAAATCTTTCACTTTGGTCAAATACAAGTTAGCCTCGAGATTCTTTCCTCCTACATCGATCTTCACTCCCTTATCTATCAAGTTCGAGACCATCAGGCTTCCAGATGGTAAACCAACCTCTAAGGGTTCTTCTACTCTAGTGCACTTAACTTCAGATAAATCATGAAATTTCTTTGACACAAAAGAGTGCGAAGCACCCGTATCAAAAAGCACAAAAGCAGGAATTCCTGAGATGGTTAACATACCAGTTATAAATCCAGGGTTCTCTTCATCTTCGTTGCGTGCCATGACATACATTCAAGCATTTCCTCCAATAGTTAGTCTTGGCGTTGGCACTCCACCGCCTTGATGCCTTTAACTGAACACAGGGCAGAAAAGCGTCACATGCACACTCTAATGGCAGCGGTAAAATTTTTCTTGCCCTAGAAGGCACTCTCTAAAATGTCTCTTACCACAACTCCGACACGTGGGTTTGTGGTCCATCCCCTGTTGATTGCTCCCGCAACCAATTTTCTGTTATTTGCCTTGTTTAGAGCTTCCACCTACCCACTTCCTTTTATCAACCAAGGTTGTAGGTCTAGGTTTTACCTCATCCACTCCAAGACTTGACTCTACGTCCTGGGCCCTTTCAACCATTTCCGCGTATAGAAGATTACCTTGTGCTGATAAGATACCAGCTGGTTGGGACCTCAAGCCTCTTTTGAAACTCAAGAATTTCTTCAAATCGGTGTCCACCAGGTGTGTAGAGAAATGACTCAACTGGTTAAACCTCCTCTCGTACTCAGTGACAGTCAAGCTCCCTTGTTTGAGGTTTTCCTTTTGATCACGATAAGAGCGAGGGAAAAACTTCTCCATGACCATCGTCTTGAACTTGTTCCATGTGAAAGCATCCCGTTCTGCCTCCGAACAGGTTTTCTAATAACCTTCCCACCAGTGATCAGCATCTTCAGTTAACTGGAAAGTGACGCACGTGACCTTCTACACATCGTCCCATGCAATCATCTGAAAAATTCTCTCGAGTGATCGAAACCACTCTTCCACTACATCGGGTCCATCTCTCCCATTGAAGGTGGGCGGTTGGTAGAGGCGGAATTGCTCCACTGCTCTTGTGTTATTGCCCCCATTCCCCAAATAGTTATCTTGGAGACGTTGGAAAAAGTTGGTGAAGACCGTGTCCATAGCTTCAACGGTCGTTTAGTCAAAATGGGTTGGGTTTTCTTCGTTAACCCTGTTCCCGCTTCTTCTTCCTCAGCTTGACGCCATATCTAACGTCAACGAAATATTTACTTGGTTAATTTATGAGGTATAACTCTCAATATACGTCGGAAAACTCGTAACTTGTAAACACCACACACAATGGAAGAATTCAAAACTAGAACTTATACGAAAATAAAAGAACATCAACTATTCCTTCCCTAACAACAATATCCTTTTCCGTACAATAAACCGAAAGTAGAAACTAAAACCAACTCCATGTCTAAAGTACAAAACAAACGTACGAGAAAAAACAGAGATACTAAAACTCAATAACGAAACCAAAAAAAACAACTATCAATCTATAATGACGATCGCCTTTATCTTCTTTGAAGAACCTCCTTCCTACGATGGGTCGTCACTAAGTGGCTTACGTGTAGGACACTAAGGAGCAGTGTGCCCTAGAGTGTAACATCGGTAACAAGCCACTACGTACTCCCCCTTTTATTTCCCTTTGGAAACCTCTTCGTGGTTTTCCTTGGGAGTTTCTTCTTTAGCCTCTACTTCCTCGAGTCGTCCTCCTCTTCCTTGGTAGTCCCTCCGTCTTCCTCCATGGGTTCATCTTCCTCAGTATCCTCCTTGACATCCTCTTCGGCTCCTCGTCTTCTTCTTCTTTGGCAACCGCTTGGGTATCCTCCTTTGGCCCCTAGATTACTTCCTTCGCGGGCTCCACCTTCTCGGGCGCCTTTTCTCTCAGGAAAGGTAAACAACCACTCGTTCACCATTAAGGCTATAAACCTCTCATAATCCACTACAATATGAGGCACGAG
The DNA here is from genome assembly GCA_014905375.1 of Phtheirospermum japonicum. Lineage (NCBI taxonomy): Eukaryota > Viridiplantae > Streptophyta > Magnoliopsida > Lamiales > Orobanchaceae > Phtheirospermum > Phtheirospermum japonicum. Next base: position 65,648 of record BMAC01000872.1, on the reverse strand, counting down.
TGGGTGAATACTCGTAAGTATAGTGCGTAAATTACCCCCTCGGAGTCTCCACAGTATTGGTAGTCGCTCAGTCCTGATACGAGCAGCATCAATACCATTGGTGGCACTTCCATCTTCTTTAGCCAAGAGCCAAAAATGATGTTTGGTCAACAAATATGACCCCCCTGTATCTACCTCTGAAAAGTCATAACTGGTGAAAACCTCCATGCCTTGGAGAGCAATCGGACCAATGATCAACAAATATACTCAATAGAATGCGATCATGAAGTAACATGTAATTAAGTAAATAATTGAATACTTGCGATGAATTTTTGTACCTTGAGGATATCGACGAAGGTTCAGCGAGGAGGAATGAAAACTATTAAATTTTTATTTTTACAAACTTTTGATTTTTACAAACAAGTCAAGTCTATAGACCCAAACAAAACAAAATGGCTCTGATACCACCTCTGTAACACCCCGGTTTTGCTAAATCAAAATAGGTTTATATTTTGAATAACTGAAGAAATCTTGGCGTCACAATAAATGTCGGATTTCATAATAAAGATATAGAAAGATTTTAAATTTCAAAATGTTCAAAGTAACACAGCGTAAAATTCGTAATATAAATAACCAATTTGCCATAAGTGGAAATTGATAGCTAAAGTACCATTTGTCTAGTTCCAACTTTATTTAATAACACAATACAAATATCAAGAATTTTATTTCCTCCCTCGTCTCCCATTCACTCGATATCTTCGTTTATAACTGAAAAATATCGTTGATTTAGAATAAGCTCAACATATTCAATAGTTATACCGACATACCCCATGTAAAATTATACATCTCAGAAATAGCACATTTAAACATACAATTCATAATTTTAACGTCGAAGATAAGTTGACTGTAGCTAAAACGTGGCGGGTTTCCCTGATGACCCTTTTCCTCGGTCATAGACACTTTAGGTCTCTGGTTTTAATCATTGGTTATAGCATGCCGGGATGAACCCGATTACCCTTTTCCCAGTCACGTACACTTTAGGTTTATGACTCTATTGATTTTATAAACGTAGAATTTCATGATATACATAACACATACATTTGAGCAAGTAGAATTTAACGTAAGACAACTCAGTGGTCCCTACCTCGTAAGGAGTCGTGGAAAAGTCGAGTGAAATGCACATTTTTGAATCCTATGTCCCGTATTTGCTCGTCACCTAATCAATTTAAAAGTATACTTAATTAGTATATATATTTAAATAGATTTTGAAATATTAATACATACATATTAGTATATATATTTAAATAGATTTTAAAATATTAATATATACATTATTTAAAATTCATAATAATATAAATATAATATTAAAATAAATAAAACTGGACTGAATTCAAGTTTAATAAGGTTTCTAGGGGTTGGATCGGGATTTTTCATAAATTGGAGGGCTGAATCTGGGTTTCTGGTAGATTGGGGTTTAAATCGAAGAGGGGCTAAACTTCTGGGGGTCAATTCAAAATTTCTAGAAAAAGGGCTGGGTATAAAATGGGATTTATTCAGAACCACCCCGTTACTCCTCTTTCTTCCTTCTTTCTTCTCTAAAGCTAGAAATCGGCAAATCGGCGCGAACCTCCTTCGATCGATCGGTGGCTGGTGGAGATCTGGCAAGGCGGCGGCGGTTTCTGGTGACAACCCGCAGCGACAGACGGTAATGCCCCACCACCAGGCGCGGCTGGTTCTCTTCCCCAATTTCAGAAACCGGCATACCCTTCCCCTTCGATTGACCGCACGGCGGTGGCTTGGCGAACGGCCTGGTTCACTGTGGGGTTGTTGGGTCCTGGTTTTGAATTGGGCTATGGCAGTTGATCATGGGGTTACCTCCGGTGGTCGGATGGAATGGCGGTTGGGGGTTTAGACCCTTTTTGGATCTGGCTGTGGGTCCATTTGGGTTTGGATAAGGATCCGATTGGGGTTGGAAGGTGGTGGCTCAGCCGGGAATTCTTTTGGGGTTGGTGTGACGATGGAGATTGGGGTTGTGGTGTCGGTTTGGGATTTTTGATAGGGATGATGGTTGGAGTCGGGAGCTGATAGGGCAATATATGTACGCCAAACCCGGTTTGGGGTAGCTCTGACTAAGAGTAGTTAGACACATTAAGGGAGGGCCAGAGAAGCTCTGTCTTAGAGAAGGATCTAAATAACCCTCCTGCTGACGTTAGAACTATCAGGAAGAGGTGATTATCACCCGTATCCCCTCGTGAAGGTAGCTATCTTGAGGAGATCACTAAGCCTGAGGATTATGCCGAGCTGAAGTGTTGGGGATTAGCGTTTAGCCTGGTCTGGGTTACAGACCTTATTAACCCTCTAAGAAATAGAGCTCATCTTCACTATAGCAAGACCTGATCTGTTGAAAGGCAGGAACGTAAAAGGCAAGAAGAGCTGGATGACTACAGGTCTGGCTCCTTGAATTTTGCTGAAATCTCAGAACTAATATAACGCGGAATGGATGAAGACCTATTTCTCAGACTCCCCAGGGAGAGGCAAGTGGGACTACTTGTCAGAATTTGTTGCACAACGGCCCGAGATTCGCGGCGTGTGCTCCTCGGATCCCGGCTGGGGTCCCCACTAGGAAAAACTATAAATGTCTCAGCCCCAAGGCTGAAAGAGGTATGTCATTCCTTCGAGCATTCTTGTTTTTCTCTCTGGAAAACACCTCAACGCTTACTAACTTAAGCATCGAAGAGGTTTCCACCGGAAAACCACCGGTGGTCCTTCCTAACCTTTGTTTGTGGTGTAGGTTTAGGAAGCTCTTGGGCTTTCGAGGATTATTCAAGTGGCTCACTTTTTGGGCTGAAACAATTGGCACCGTATGTGGGAATCGCGATCAAGTTAAGACGTGAGATTTTCTGTTTATTTCATGGCTTCAGATGGTTTACGGCGGAACTTGGTGGGTGAGCTCGGTGGAACCCCTAGTTCCGGCCCGCCATGGGGGATGCCCAGGTCGACAGATACGTCGGCGATGGGGCCAGGAGAGACAGCGCCGTCAACAGAAACCGCGCCAGGCACCACGCCGCCCCCGCTCAGTAGATCTGTGCCAGCCACGGGTGGTTCATTTAACGAATCCTTCCTCTTACAGCTCTCAGATCTGATCGGCAAAGCCGTGGAGATGGCAGTAGAGAAGAAATTCGCGGAGATGGCAATGCCGCCATCCAACACACCAACAGCACGGACTGCCCCGGTGGTGGGAACGGAGCCATTGCGAGGACAGCACGTAGGTCGGGCCCCCTTGCATGATGGGGAAGAGCACTTCTCCACCTCGGACATTGAGACTTCAGACCAGACTAATCCAGGTCTGGCTGCACAAATGCAGAGTTTACAAAAAGAAGTGAGGGAGTTTAAGAGAAAGATGGCGACTGGAAGCATGGTTCCAACGAGACGGGGTATGCCGTTCACGGAGGAAGTTATGCGAGATGATGTGCCGACTTCATATCGCTCCCTAGGTTTCGAGTATAATGGGACTACAGACCCGTGGGACCATCTCAGTCGCTTCGAGATCGCGGCAGCTTTACATAAATTTTCGGACGCTGTCATGTGTTGGGTCTTCCCGATGACTTTTACTAAATCAGCGCAGCTCTGGTTTAGTCAGCTGCCGCCGAGGTCTATCAGCAATTTTGATGAGTTCAGCTCAGCCTTTTTACACCAATTCGCAAGCTGCAGGAAATATCAAAAAATGCCGCTGGAACTTTTCAGTCTAAAGCAGAAAGAGAATGAGAGCCTCCGTGCTTATATCAACAGGTTTACAACCGCTAAATTAGAGGTTCCCTCTACGTCTGAAGAACTGTTGGTGAATGCTCTAGCGCAAGGTTTGAGACGAGGGGATTTCTTTCAGTCGCTGGTGGTGAAACCAACTCTGAAATTTGGGGAACTCTTGGAGAGAGAGGAAAAGTATATCCATCTGGAAGAGGCTCTGAAGATTAAAGATGAGGGGGAAAGAAAGAGAGAGAGGCATGATCGCGAGGACAGGGGGGCTGTAAAAAAGCTTAGGCCAGACCTGTCTGGGGGGAGGCCTCGCTTTGACAAATACACTCCTTTAGCAACCCCACAGGGAGAAATCTTGCAGGAAATTGAGAAGCATCCAGACCTGAAATGGCCGAAGACCTACTCGTAGAGGCCCAGGAAGGAGAAATCAGATCATTTCTGACGCTTCCACAATGAGTACGGACACGACACTGACCAGTGTACCCATCTAAAGGATGAGTTGGAGAGGCTAGTTCAGGCTGGGCATTTAAAGGAGTATGTTCGGATAAGGAGAGAAGAAGCCARKTCTGGCAAAAASAATTATGAYCGGTCCCTRATAAACAGGGGCARCCAAGATAGGACGCGCACTGAGGTGAGAAGATCTGATCAGACCCAGGTCATCCATGGAGAAATCCAGATGATTACCGGAGGAGAATTTGGGGAGCATTCCAAGCGGACACAACACAATTATGTCAGAGCCGCGAGAGACCTAGTTCGAAAGTCACGTGACGTAGGACAAATGACTTCTACCCCCAACATCTGTTTTGGGTCAGATGATGGCGATGGTATTCTAGCCCCTCACATGGATGCTCTGGTTATAACTGCAACTATTGTTAATTATAATGTCCGCAGAATTTTCGTGGATACGGGGAGTTATGCCGACATTTTGTTTTATGACTGCTTTAGGCAGTTGAAAATAAACGATGAGCTGGAGGAGGTCACCACCTCCCTAGTGGGTTTCGTGGGGGGAGCCCTAAAACCCTTGGGAGAGGTGAGACTCCTCGTGACGTTAGGAGAAGAACCGTATAGGGTGACAAGAGCAGTGCGTTTCTTGGTAGTAGATGCGCCTTCTTCTTATAATGTCATGTTGGGACGACCATCTTTGAGTCAGTTCCAGGCTGTTATATCCGTCTTTCATATGAAGATGAAGTTTCCAATGGAAGATGGAACAGGAGAGTTCAGGGGTGACCAGTATGCCTCACGACAAACTTACGTAGAGTGCATCAGGAGGAATGAGGAGGAAGAAAGACAGAGCAAAAGGGCCAGAGTAGAGCCACCAAAGACATACCCGACCAGTAGAGAGGAAGGGTTGATGATGGTCGAAGTAGTCCCAGGAGATGAGAGCCGGGTCCTTCGAGTAGGAACAACTCTCAATCCGGAAACCTTGAAAGATCTAGTGGCATTATTGAGAAGCAGCGCGGATGTGTTTGCTTAGTCTCTAGAAGATCTAGTAGGGATCGACCGAGAGGTGGCGGAGCATCACCTCAACATCAGCTCGGGGGCAAAGCCAGTAAAGCAGAAGAAACGCAACTTTGGGCCTGAGAAGGAGGCTGTCATAGAAGCTGAGGTGGAAAAACTGCTAAAGGCTAAACACATCCAAGAAATACAATTCCCTGAGTGGCTTTCTAATGCTTTCTTGGTTCCCAACTCAGGAGGACTGGCGCATGTGTATCGACTTCAGAGATCTCAATCGTGCTTGCCCGAAAGATCACTATCCTTTACCTAGGATTGACCAGCTTGTCGACTCTACTGCTGGATGTGAGCTCTTAAGTATGATGGATGCATCCCAGGGGTATCACCAGATCAGATTGGCTAGAAATGATCTGAAGAGGGTCAGCTTCATTACCCCAAAGGGGACGTATTGCTATGTCGTGATGCCTTTCGGTTTGAAAAATGCAGGAGCCACYTATCAACGTTTGGTTGATAAGATGTTTAARAATMAACTTGGGCRAAACATGGAAKTTTATGTGGAYGATATGCTGGTCAAAAGCGTGAAAGCAACATCACATGTGGAAGACCTGCGGGAAACCTTTGATACTCTGCGACGGTATAGGATGAAGCTTAATCCCAAGAAGTGCGCATTCGGGGTTAGAGCTGGCAAATTCCTGGGCTACATGGTAACGGAAAAGGGTATTGAGGCAAATCCGGAGAAGGTCAGCGCAATTATGGACATGCGGGCACCTAGGAATGTGAAGGAGATGCAATGCTTAGCGGGGCGTATTAACGCATTGAGTAGATTTGTGTCCAGATCTGCAGAAAGGAGCCTACCATTCTTCCAAGATCTAAGGAAGAAAGCAAGATTTCAGTGGAATAATGAGTGTGAGGAGGCATTTAAAGCTTTGAAGGAGCATTTGGCTAGCATGACCTTGCTAACAAAGCCTGTTCTAGGGGAACCCCTCATTTTGTACTTATCGGTAGGGCAACAGGCAATCAGCTCTGTCTTACTTCAGGAAGAAGGGAAGATCCAGAAACCAGTCTATTACTGGAGTAAGGTCTTACATGATACCGAAGTAAGGTATGTAGAGGTGGAACGAGCAGTACTGGCCCTCGTAGGAACAAGGTCTTACATGATACCGAAGTAAGGTATGTAGAGGTGGAACGAGCAGTACTGGCCCTCGTAGGAACGGCCCGGAAGTTACGTCCGTATTTCCTTTCGCATAGTATAATTGTACGAACAAATTTACCTTTAAAGACGGTCATGGATAAGCCAGAGGCATCGGGAAGACTGGTCAGATGGATAATCGAGCTAAGTGAATTTGATATTAGCTTTGAAACCAGAACAGCGATTAAAGCTCAGGCCTTGGCGGATTTCATGCAAGAAATGACTGGCCTTCCCGAAGAGTTAAAGAAATGGACGATCTTTACGGATGGCTCTGTCTGTAATCAGGGTTGTGGGGCAGGAATTGTTCTGATTGATCCAGAAGGCATGCCTACTGAGTTTGCTATCCGGTTGAAAACAACATTCTCTAATAACTCTGCTGAGTATGAAGCTCTTCTAAGAGGTATTCAGATGGCAAAAGACCTAGGTGCCGATCATGTGTGTGCCAAGGTCGATTCTCAACTTGTTTGCAAACAAATCAATGGAGAATTTGAGACAAGGGAGGAACATATGCAAAGGTACTTGACTAAATTTAGGGAGTTGGCCAAGGGAATGAAAGAGTTAACAGTTCTCCAGATTCCTAGAGAGGAAAATGGACGGGCTGACTTTTTGGCAAAAGTAGCCAGCTCGGCTTCAGATTGTCATGAAAAGGTGATTACCCTGCTCCAGGCAGACGGGGAATTTGGGACAGAGCAGGTAGGCTCGGTTATTGAGAAGGATGATTGGCGCTCTCCCATAAAGATATACCTGAACAAGGAGTCTTACCAAATGATAAAAAAGAGGCAGCAAAGGTACGCACCAGATCTGCTAGATTCTGTTTAAATAAGGGAGAATTATTTAGAAGAGGGTTTGGTCAGCCTCTTCTGAGATGTTTAAATAGTACGGAAGGAGCTCTGGTCCTTAGAGAAATCCATGAGGTTGCGGTAACCACATGGGTGCCAGAGCTCTGTCAAGTAAGATCTTACGAGCAGGGTATTTCTGGCCCCATCTACGGGAGGAGGCGGAAAATTTTGTGCGCGCATGTGAGAAATTCCAGAAGAACTCAACATTAATGCACAGGCCTGCCGAGGAGCTCATGGCAATGAGCTCCCCTTGCCTATTCGCCAAATGGGGGATAGATCTGGTCGGTCCCTTTCCCCTGGCCCCCGCTCAAAAGAAGTTCTTGATAGTAGCAATCGATTATTTCAGTAAATGGGTAGAAGCGGAAGCCTTGGACAAAATTACCGAAGACGCAGTTATGAAATTCCTATGGAAAAACGTGGTATGTAGGTACGGCGTCCCCAGGATCCTGGTCTCCGATAATGGAACACAGTTCATGGGCTCTAGAATCAGGGCATGGTGTTCGAAAATGAAAATTGATCAGCACTTCACCTCTGTTTACCATCCCCAAGCTAATGGACAGGTAGAGGTCACCAATCGCATACTAGTCCAAGGGATTAAAACTCGTTTGGAAAGAGCTGGGGGCAAATGGGTGGATGAGCTGAGCGCAGTCTTATGGGCCTACAGAACAAACCCTAAGGAGAGTACAGGAGAAACACCTTTTAGCCTGGTCTATGGCATGAACGCTGTGATACCTGCAGAGATCAGCATGGAAACTCATCGAATTCAGAACTACGATGAGAAGCAGAACGAGTATTTGATGCAGGACGCTCTGGACTTAGTCGAAGAAAAAAGGGACAGGGCTGCCATAAGGATGGCCCATGTCAAAGGGCGAGTAAAAGCCATGTATGACAGATCTGTTGTGAAAAGACAATTCCAGGTAGGAGACCTGATTTTGAGAAGATCTGATTTAGGAAAGTCCAAGGGAAAACTGGATGCTGCCTGGCAAGGTCCTTTCCAAATTATTCAGGTCCTCTCCGGGGGAGCTTACAAATTAGAAGAGTTGGATGGCACGACAGTCCCTCGCGTTTGGAACGTTGTTAATTTACGAGAATTCTACACCTATTTGTAATGCTTTGTGTTTATTTGACTAAATAAATTTGCAGTTGAACAAAATGCAGTCCATGGTGGACGTAACCAATGAGAGGCATTCAAAATATTGATGAACACACTTATTGATAATTAAAGAGCTTACATAAAAAGCAGAAAAATACAAGAGGACATCTTTCCAGAATACTAACAGAGGCGCAAATCATAAAATAAAAAAAAAAAACAGCCTCAAGATGGAGGTGCAGAGGCAAGCAGTTGGCGGAGCCGCTGGATCTCGTCCTCATGTTCCAGAAGACGGACACGAAACCGGTCTGACACCTCCACCGTGATGTCCCAGTCAACATGCAGCTTCGCGTTCTCCCTCTTCAGGTCAGCAATCATTTGCTGAAGGTGTTGTCGCTCATTGCGAAATTGCGACTTTTTCTCGGCCAGCTTCTCCGTACGCTCTCGCAACTGCTCCTGCGGTTGAGAAATTTCTTCCTTAAGACGACCCTTCTTATGAAGCAGTCGGATATGCTCCTCAGTGGAAAAAACTTTGGGAGACGATGAAGACGCCATTGTGTAGGGGAAATACACCAAGAGGGGGCACTGTTATATAGGGAAGGAAAAGGAGGGAAATCACTTTCACTTGGCGTACAGAGGGCTTAGAAAAGGTGGGAAACTACATTTGAGTTTGGCGCGCAAAAAAGGCCCAGATAAAGCCAGGATTGGCTAAAGGACGGACGTCCTGAAATTTTCCTGACCCGATTGTCAGTTCAAGCCAGGATTGGCTAAGGACGGACGTCCTGAAATTTTCCTGACCTGATTGTCAGTTGCCAGGATTGGCTAAGGACGGACGTCCTGAAATTTTCCTGACCTGATTGTCAGTTCAAGCCAGGATTGGCTAAGGACGGACGTCCTGAAATTTTCCTGACCTGATTGTCAGTTCAAGCCAGGATTGGCTAAGGACGGACGTCCTGAAATTTTCCTGACCTGATTGTCAGAATAAGCCAGGGTTGGCTAAGGACGGATGTCCCAGAATTTGCCTGACCCGATTGTTGGTTAAAGCCAAGACTGGTTAAGGACGGATGTCCTAGATCTCGCCCAACCGGATTGATCGATAAAGTTGGGACGGATCAAGTCAAGTTTGCTATTTTCCTGACCTGATTGACAGCTCAAGGACGAATGTACTGGTCTGCCTGATCTGATTATCAACTAGACCATACAGCGAGATAAAATATTTTATGAGGTAAATGTTGAATTGCTCAAACATTGGCATGGAACACAAAGTTTGAGCGATGAAAACAAGCAAACAAGATCCGATTCAAAACTTGTTCAGGAAACTTTGACGTGTGAAATGACAAAAAGCTCATATATATTACCGACCAAGAACATGGTACAGGTTACACACCTTCCCCCGAAGGGTTGGCGACTTTGATTATAATAAAATAGCAGGAAATAAATAAAGATAAAACCCAGACACCTATCTGGGTGAAGACCTTCGGTCGGAGGCTAAAGCTCGGCGAATGCGCCAAAGCTCTCGCTCTGTCTCATGCAGACGGCGGCGATACTGGTCAGATCGCTCGACGAGGACATGAGCTTCGCCAGCGGCAATGGTCAGGCGGTTCACTGAATCAACCAAATCTGCCTTCTCTTTTTGCAGCTTCCGATTGACTAGTCGGAGTTCGTCCCATTCCCTTTTGTAGTGACGCTTCTTCTGTCTCTTCCTCTCCAAAAGGCGATAAAGAGAGCCGATTTTTTCTTTGAGTGAGACCAGCTGGTCGGAGAGCTTGAATTTCTCCACAACCAGGGAAATGTTCTTTCTCTTCACCGTATTAAGTTCTTCGATCAGAGGAGATGAAGACATGTTGCACATGGATAATGAAATGAGAATAAAGCATGCATACGAATATATATTGAAATCAAAGGCACATGAGAGGAATCAAAAAGGACTAGGGTTTCCGGATATTCAGGAAACCCTAGAAAGTTCAAGAATCGCAACACGACGAAAGCATTAATTGTCATTAAACAGAAAATAGTCGGGTACAAATTCAACATCCAGGAAAAACAAATAAACAGACCAGCCACACAGGCTATAACATGCAGGCCTGTTCGATAAAACTAAAACTGATGCAGACAAAGCAGATAGATCTTCTCGAAAAGCACAAGCTCTACTCCAGCACCTCTTCATGAATGCTCCGGGGTCTGGGATCCCTCAGCAAAGCTCTTTTCGAATTGGGTGGAGTCTTGCAAATCTCCCAGGTCGGCGAAGGTTGGGGAATTGCTGGCAACCATCGCCAACGATTGATCGGGGGGAGGAGAAGAGGTCAAGCTGGAAGAGCAGAAAGTATGGCGGATATGATCGACAAAAGACAGATCATCCAGCATGTGCAACCGATCACCTTCGGCAACGTACGAGAAGGAAGTAGGCTCGGCTGCACCCTGGACAGGTGCTTCTCGGTCGAAGGGTAAAGAAGGATTCTCTGATATCCACTTGGCATGAGCATCCACACCAAGGAGATAATAAGCCTCAGCCTCAGGCACCAAAAGCCGGTACAAATCCATCGACTCCAGAAAGGCCTGGCGCGTGGTCGCTCGGGTTAGTTGGATCAAACGAAGACCTTCGTCTGAATTTAAAAATCCAAGTCTCCCCTTCGCTTCGCCCTCTATGAGACCCCTCGCCTCTCCGTCAGCTTCCCCCTCAGCTCTAGAAACTTGAACCTTCTCCTGGAGCTCTTTCGCCTCATGCTCTAGGATGACTATCTGAGCATGCTTTTTCGCATCGAACTCCTGCGAAGCCAACAGAGCTGCCTTGGTTCCCACCAGTTCTGCCTTGAGTAGCTCCAGATCAGCACTAAGACCGTGATTTCTGGCCAGCAGCTCTTGCTTCTGTTTTTTCAGACCCTCAATCTCCCTCTTCAGGTCCGCCTGGAGTAAAGAGCCCCGAGCCCGGGCTAGGAGAGTAGCCCTAAGCACCACTGCCTGTAAAAAGAAATTTGACAAGGGAATAAGTGAAAGTCCCAAAAAAGAATGGAATCATAACCAGAGTTTGATGCCTTACCCGCGCCTCTGCTTGACAATATGAATCCAACAGGGCAGGATCAAACAGCTTCTCTGTCTCACGACGATCAACTGTCGGAGCTAGCCCCATCATGTATTGCCTGGCCACCTCGCCGGTACAATTCATCACCGACCTGTTAAAGAAGGTCTGGTTGGGATAGGGAGGAACTTGCAGAGTCCCTCCAGGGGCGCTCTCAGGCCTTTCTTCCCTCCTCCTCTTCCTAGGTTGTAGCTGCCCCTCCTCGGGGTCAGATAGAGGTTGGGCCTCTTGAGTATGGGCTGCTGATTTGGGCAGAGCCCTCTCTCCTTGCCCCGTACTCCTTTTTGTCGCCTCTGGAGGGGCAATTCTGAGGGGAATTACTGAGGTCTGCTCTGGAGGGTTGCGCTCTCGCGGTTGGGTGGAAGGAGCTGCCGCAAAGGTTACGTCTTCCGGGGTAGAGGAAGTTCTGGTAGGCTCACCCAGGGGACTTCTCTGATTTTTCCCTGTTGCTTTCTTTGCCTTTGCCTCTAGGAGTGCTTGCATCATGGTTACTGAAAAGAAGAGAAAAAAGAATGAGGCAAATAGAAAATATGAAAGTAGTACCAGAAGAATAATATGAGCCGTGTTAGGCATATACCCATGTGGGAAGGCAGAGGTCCTTTTTCTCGTTGGGAGTTGAAGAAGTTTAGAATTTTGGGTTTGAGAAGTTTGGATAGATCAAAAGGGGTCTTGTTCAAGACAACGATTTTTTCGCTCAGATGGGATGGTTTGTCGCTCCGGGATATGCGAACTTGGGGATGAAGGTAACTAATGGGCTCAGTGGGAAAGCCCCAGTCCTCTGAGCTTTGGACGAAGAAGAACTTCTTCTTCTAGCTCTTATGGGATGAGGGAAGGCCAGTTAAAAAATGAACGTCGGTTCGTCCAGAGAGATAGAAAAAGCCCGAAGAGCTTTTCGCTTGAAACAAGGAAAAGAAAAGTTGGGCTGTAGGAACAAGGCCGACATATTGGGCTGCAAGGTGAAATCCGGCCATGACATGAAAAGCGTTAGGTAAAAATTGTTGAATTGGGATATGGTATAACCGGGATACGGCTAGTATGAAGGGGTGGACGGGCAGGCTCAGCCCTGCGTGGAATTGGTCTACATAAAAAGTCAGGTGACCGGCGGGAGGCGCTGAGGCCCTCTCATCAGGAGCCGGGCTGGTGAAAGAAAACCGGTCAGAGATGGGGAAGGTTGCACGAATATCCCTAAGTGTGCTAGTACTGACTATGGAGGGTACGTTATCAAGGAAAGGAGGAACTTGAGCTATTATGGGCCTCTCGACAGGGACCATCGGCAGAGACTCCGATGAGGATATGTTTATTGAAGAGGTGGAATTTGCCAGGGAACCAGAGGGAGTTTCCCCGGAGGAATCGGTAGAAGAAGTTGACATAATTGAAAGATTGAGGAAGGGTAAAGAGAGTACCTGGTTTAAGATACCTACAGGAAGTCGAGTGGAGTAGAATCGCAAAAAATTGCCGGAACGGTCAGGAAAATAAAAGGGGAGATTTGGGAAAATATGAAAGAGAGTTTGAAAAGAAATGAGGAGAATGACTCAAGAGTTTGAGAGGGATACAATTTGAAAAGTAGGGTAGAAAAGGAAATTTGGAGGGACAAAGGGAAGTTGATAATTTTTGAAAACGAAAATCGAGGAAAAGCGGGATTTGATGGGATCCTTGCATTTAATACAGACAGAGGAACAGTACCCTAGGCAGTTAGCTGGAGCGCTAATCGTCCTGTAAGGAGGCACGTGCCGTTGACTAACCGAGTATAGTACTTGGAAAGACGTGTGGTTATGGTAACCGTTTGGGGAATGTGGGTCGACACCACTAATGCCAATAATTGGGGCTGTTTGGTAGGCGGATATCTCGGGATCTCCCAGTACGAGAAATCATAAAAACGAAGCGATCTCATTTATTTCAGAAGGAGCCTTAGAATATTATAGATCTACCCCAACTGTTCGGGGGGAGGAGTTGATAGGGCAATATATGTACGCCAGACCCGGTTTGGGGTAGCTCTGACTAAGAGTGGTTAGACACATTAAAGGAGGGCCAGAGAAGCTCTGTCTTAGAGAAGGATCTAAATAACCCTCCTGCTGACGTTAGAACTATCAGGAAGAGGTGATTATCACCCGTATCCCCTCCTGAAGGTAGCTATCTTGAGGAGATCACTAAGCCTGAGGATTATGCCGAGCTGAAGTGTTGGGGATTAGCGTTTAGCCTGGTTTGGGTTACAGACCTTATTAAGCCCTCTAAGAAATAGAGCTCATCTTCACTATAGCAAGACCTGATCTGTTGAAAGGCAGGAACGTAAAAGGCAAGAAGAGCTGAATGACTATAGGTCTGGTTCCTTGAATTTTGCTGAAATCTCAGAACTAATATAACGCGGAATGGAGGAAGACCTGTTTCTCAGACTCCCCAGGGAGAGGCAAGTGGGACTACTTGTCAGAATTTGTTGCATAACGGCCCGAGATTCGCGGCGTGTGCACCTGGGATCCCGGCTGGGGTCCCCACTAGGAAAAACTATAAATGTCTCAGCCCCAAGGCTGAAAGAGGTATGTCATTCCTTCGAGCATTCTTATTTTTCTCTCTGGAAAACACCTCAACGCTTACTAACTTAAGCATCGGAGAGGTTTCCACCGGAAAACCACCGGTGGTCCTTCCTAACCTTTGTTTGTGGTGTAGGTTTAGGAAGCTCTTGGGCTTTCGAGGATTATTCAAGTGGCTCACTTTTTGGGCTGAAACAGCAGCCAACCCGGTTACGATGGTTGCCGAAAAACTAGATTAGATTATTTGGTGCTCTTTGATTTTTTTTAGAAGAGATGAATTTTACCTATTGCAGCCATATGCAGAAGATTTTGCTGAAAGTTGGAGATGGCTTGGATTTCCTTATAAGCCGTTGATTGAATTAATTTTGGAAATTTGGGATTTTCTTGGAATTGGGCTAGTTGTTGGGCTTCATTTTGAAGTACGAAAAAGAATCGATCCAAAAGACGACATTAAGTTTAAATCGAATAATGTTGTAGAGGACTCAATAGTATATTAAATAAATAAATAACTAAAATACTAGATAATTATAATAGTTTTAAAAGTCGAGAAATATAATTTATTTGATATTCGAATTATCAATTCGACTAAATAGAAATCCATAGATTATTAAAAACTAAAAATAGAAAATCGTTGATAGTGATAAGCTTGAGACTAAAATTATATTTTTGATGCACGATGATAATAAGAAACAAATGGAAACCCTGATCCTAAACCCATGGCTGCCCCTATTTCTTTTGTACCTCGGATGGGAAGGGGCAGCTCATCTCTCTCCCCTTGACTTCGATACCTCCCGCCGTTGGCAGCTTTCTTGCTAGAGGTGTCGTTTGTGGAACCCCAGCTACGCACTTACGCCCTGCTTCCATTCTTGGAGCTAACTCCTCGAGTACTCCGGTCCTTGCGGCCCCTCAGGATTGTAAGCTCGCGATTTACGATCTTAACACTGTGTCCAAGTCACTCTTGCAAAGTGTTAAGGACAAGATCAGGGTGAGTAATCCCTCTCACGAGTTCACGATCGATGAGCCGGGATCCTCTATTCCGCGTCAGCTTATGTCCAAGGCTGCCGGTTTACGGTGGTCTGATCTGGACGACTCTGAAGCTAGTTTAGCGACCTTCAAAGATGAGCTCTCTCATCTTGATCAAATGGAACGGGGGAATCGCCACCCTTGTCCCTCCACGTCTGACCAATGCGCTGCCTTTTTTGGAACATTCGAGGGGTTGGTAACTCCTCCTCTCGTTTAATCCTTAAGGAACTATGTTGGGTTCATTGTCCTAATTTTTTCGCTATTGCGGAACCTATGGTTTCTTTCTCTAGCATTTGTGCCTCTTTCTGGCAGTCCCTTGATCTCACCCTTGTTGCCGATAATTTTTTCAGTAATGGTATCCCGGATACCTGGGTTTTCACGAGATCTACTGTTACCTCTACTTCTGCCCTCTTCTCCTTGGATTTGGTTATCGTCATCCGGTCGACCTCGATTTCTACCTTGGCTTTGTTCATGCTCATAATACGACTCTGGAGCGACGTTCCCTTTTGAGAGACATCTTGAGCCTTTCGCTTCCTCATCTGTTGATTATTAGGGACTTTAATGTTGTAATGGGCGCCCACGAGCGACATGGGGGCAACCCTCCTGATTCCTCTTTTTGCTCGAACATTAAGAGATTCTTAGATACGGGTGGGTTCTTACAGGTCACCACTAATGGCAGTTTTTTCACTAGGGTTAGCCACTGTCACTCTGAGTTTCGTTTACCCAGCTGGATCGTGCGATTCATTCTACTGACCTACCCCTTATGAGTGGGCGGATCTTTGGTCTTCTTCTCCCTCGTAATTGTTTCGATCACAATGTCATCCTCGTCGAGTGTTCTAGGGATACGAACACCACCTCAGGCCCTCGGATTTTCTATTTCCAGAATTTCTAGACCTTGCAGCCTGGCTTTCGATACCTCATCACCATTGCTTGGACCCTCCCCCTCTAGATTACAAACCTTGTTCTTTTCCTCACGGCTAAGTTGCTTTACCTTTGCAAAGTTCCTTGGGAATGGAACGCCCAGACTGTTGGCAATGTTCATCGCCAAGTTGAGTCGACACTTGCCGAGCTCTTGAACTTACAGTCCCGTTGTCTGGGCACGGAGTATTCTGATGCCGACCATGAGGCTGAGATTGCCCTTTAGGCCCATTTCTCTTCTTTGCTCGATACTCAAGCCAATGTTCTTCGGAAGAAGAGCCGAGCCGAGTGGCTCACCGATGGCGACCTCGAGTCACAAAATCAACCATCAGTTCCTTCTGGTTGATGGGGTGGTCAGTCATTCCCTTGATGCGATTCAGGGTAAGATCACTTCTTTCTTCCCAGACCTTTTCTCTGCCAGCCACCCCCTTACAGTCCCTGATTGGATTAATGAGTTCTTGCATCCGACCATTGACACTCCCCCTGACATCTTTCTTTCTGCTATTCCAAGCGATGAGGAGATCCGTGCAGCTTTTTTTTCTCTCGCCCTAGTAGCGCTCCCGGTCTGGACGGCTTTAACTGCCATTTTTTCAGGAGTGCTGCGATATTGTAGGACAAGATGTTTGTTCAGCAGTCCGACACTTCTTTGATTCTTCCTCTCTTCCTATTGGTTTTAATTCCAGTTTCATGATTCTCATACCTAAGGTTAAGGGGGCGATTCGAGTGGAGGATTTTTGCCTGATTGCTCTAAGTAACTTCTCCTTTAAGATCATCACTAATATTATGTCTACCTATCTTGGTGTAGTTATTAATAAGGTGATATCGAACTCCCAGTTCATATTTATTCTGGGCAAAGAGATCCATGACTGCATCCCAGTTGCCTCCGAGGCTTTTAATTGCCTCACCTATCACACCTTTGGTAAGAACATGATCCTGAAGATTGACATCCGTAAAGTTTTTGATACCTTGGATTGGGGCTTTCTAATTGCAGTACTTCATCGATTCGGTTTTCCCTCTCCCTTCATTGGGTGGGTTGAGACCATTCTTCACTCGGCCCATATTTTTGTTTCTTAATGGTAGCCCTCCTGGATATTTTAGTTGCATTAGGGGTGTCCGCCAGGGGGGATCCCCTTTCTCCCCTTTTGTTTTTCATTGCGGAGGACATTCTCGCACGTGCCCTCTGTTTCACTGCGGATCACGACATTATATCTCTATTCCGTTTCGGTCGCTTGCTTTGCTTCCCGACCTGCCTTCTTTACGCTGATGATATCCTCGTTACGAGTCATGCTCCATCCCTAATGTTAGGGCCATTATGGATATCTTTCGTCGATACGGGGATCTCTCTGGATAGATTCTCAGTCAGGAGAAGTCTAAGATTTACTTTTGTTCCTTGGTGACGCCTGCAGTTATTTGTTGTATTTGTCAGGTCTCTAACTTTTCCGTGGGCACACTCCCTGCCTTCTATCTCGGTGTCCTGATGTTCCGTGGTAGCCCTAGTGCTAATCACCTCCGCCCAATCTTGATAAGACACTGGCTAAGTTTGGGACTTGGAAAGGTTCCTCTCTGTCCCTTGCTAGTCGTATCTGCCTTGTTAACCCAGTCATTACCAGCACTACGGTGCACTCCATGCTCATTCTCAAATAGCGGACCTCACTTACCCGAAGGATTATGACTGCTATTGGAAATTTTGTCTGGTCTGACGATATTTCTAAACATAAGCATTGTACCGTTAACTGGGCTCATTATTGTGCTCCTCGTGAGGAAGGCGACCTTGGCATCCATTCCATCTCCATTGCTAATTCCTCGTTCCTCTTCATGTTTTCTAATAACTTGCTTAATAAGGACTCCATGGCCTTTCGTCTTCTCTGCGAGCGCTTCTTTAAGATGAATGGTCTCCCCCGTGTCCATGTCTCCTCATCCATTTGGGGTGGCATCAAGGGTCACGTCATTAGTATTTTGGAGAACTCCCGTTGGATCCCTGGCAGTGATTCTAAGGTTAGCTTCTGGTGGGATAACTGGCTCAGTTACTCCATCTCTTCCCGCATCCGCATTTTGGAGATCTTTAAGCCTCACTTCACTCAGACTATCGCTGATTACTTCGTCTCTTAGGTTTGGCACTTCACTGAGAATTTTCACATTTCTTATACTGACATCATCATCGACATTCTCCATTTTCCATGGTACCCCACACCGAGGTTAAGCGTATTTGGTCTATCTCTCCTTCTAGGGACATCTCGGCCAAGATTGCGTATGATCACCTTCGTCAGAAGTTTCTTAAGGTTTGGTGGGGCAGCTGGATTTGATCTTCTCATATTCCCGCTCGACACTCTATCACTGTTTGGAAGGTGATCTTTAATTGGCTCAATGTCTTCAATGTGATCCGCAGGCGGGGGTTCATAGGTCCTTCCTTTTGCTGCTTTTGCTTCATGAGCTCTGAGACGTTTAATCTTATTCTCAGGGACTACCAGTTCGCGCAACACATTTGGAGTTGTATTGAGGACACTTTCGACATCCGACTCCCCCTCTCAGATGGTTTTGCTAATCTTTGTGTTTTTTATTTTGACTGTCATTTTAGTGCGCAGGTACTCTTCTTATCGAAAGTGGCTTTCATCTCGGCGGTTTGGATGATCTGGCACCTTAGGTGCAATTTTGTCCATAATGGAGTTCGACCCACCACCACGGAGGCCATTATTCTTAATCGTTCGTTCATCCTCAAGTCTTCCGCTCTTGATCACAGCACGATGGCAAATGTTTTACATGTAATTGTGGTGTTTTTCTCGTGTTTTTGGTTATGATTTAGTGTTTTTTATAGTGGTTTTGAGTCGAGTTTCGTTAAGTTATTAGGTTGTTTTCTTGTTTTATTTGTTTTGAACCGTATGTGTGCGTCGTTGGTGAGGTTTGTGTGATTTTTGAGTTTTTATTTTCAAAATTCACATTTCATAGGTGAAAGAATGGGCTCGCTTGAGATTGGTCGTTGTTTAAGAAGATAAAGTTCGATTGGATGGATGGGTCTTGAAGTTAAAAGTACTAAAGAAGCGAAAATAGGTGAATTAATGAATTAATTCCGTGTGAGGATGCGCCAAGACGTGTCTAAGTTTGTGCCACTTACTAGTTCCAAAATGCCAAAACATTCTGGAATGGTCGTCAAGACATGCCCAGCCGCGCCAACACTCGCCAACCGGGCCTTAGCGCAAGCTGCCGCGTGCCAAGGCTAGCCCGCCCATGCACGCCGTGCCCAGCCCGCGTGCCAGCACCCGGCCTGCCGAAGCCCCACACACCAGCGCTCGCCAGCAGCGCCTGCGCTGCCAAAGTCCCGCGCGCCAGCTCTCGCCCGCGCTAGTGCCTGCCAATGCCCACGCCAAGCAGCACCACACCTTGCCACGCCCACCCGCAAGCTGCCGACAGCGCCCATCCCTGTCGAGCCAAGCCTCGCTCAACGCCCATGCCTGCGTGCCAGCCCGCCCACGCCCACGCCATCTCACCCCTAGGTCGAGCCAAGTCACGCCAAACATTAAGTCAAGTGTCCATCAAGGTTATTCTGGGTCAACCTTGGTCAAACATGGGAAATTCAAGATTTTAAGGCTTATTTGACCCATTTACCCTTAATAAAACCTAGTATAAATAGATGCAAGATGAATTGAAGGAGGACACCTCTCGTTAGCTCCAATATTATTCATTCTCCCAACTCATGCATGAGATTGGAGTCAAAAATTCTCTCTTTAGTTCTTAGATTTTATTTTCAAGCTTTCCCTTGGGTTTGTAAGCTCAAGAAGAATTCAAGCCATCACTTGGATTTAACTTGGATTGTAATTTCATCAAGTTTGTGATTCTCATTTTTAATTCAAGTAAGTTTTTCTTAATTTTTTCCTTGTTCTTCAATTTCATGCTTGTTCTTATATTTATTCATTTTGTCTTAGCTCTTAGAATTGTTGTTAGATTTATGGAATCTAGGTGAGTGACACACCTTGATCATAGATCGGGTCCTTGATCATTTTTATTTTAAGTATTTCGTATGCTTTATTTTGGATTTTATTTTCAGGCATGGTTTAATTTTGATTCCTAGATCTACTCTTTGTTTCTAGTTATTTTTCATAAAGATTTTATCTTTCACGTCAACTTTAATTGCTTTTTATAATGGTGCATGCGATTTTCATTAATTCGCATTATTTAAATTTCATGATCATCCATGCATAGTTGTACCTTAGGTTATCTTGATTGTACTTTGTTGTTTCTTTGCTTTTTATTACTTATTTTGATTATTTCTTGCAATTTCAATATGGCATACGCATGAGGCATTCGAAATACTTGCTTTACTTTCGTTTACTTTCGCTTTTCCTTTAATTTCATAAAGCTAAAACTCATTGTTTCATACAATCACTTGAATTTCGATAATACCAAGCCATGAACCTCCTTTCACACCACTAAAATTAAACACTTCAGCAAACACTTTTTTCGACCTGATTTGTTTGCGAAAATTGGGTGTGCGTAGTAGACCCGCGCCTCCACCCACCCTTTACCCTGTGACCTGGTTGCCCCCCTCACCTGGTTGGATTAAGGTGAATACGGATGGCAGTGCTTTGGGATGTCCTAGAGATTTCATCGTTGTGGGCATTTTTCAAACATGCTGGGGCTTTGTAAAAGGTGGTTTTTCGAGATCGCTTGCCAGGGTTTTGCCTTTGAGGCAGAGTTATAGGCCGCGATTATTGCGGTTGAGGAGGCTAACCATAGAGGATGGAGATAAATTTAGCTAGAACCTAACTCTACTTATGTGGTGAAGCTTTTTGTAAAGCGTGGCCTGGAGGTTCCTTGGCTCTTTTTAGCTCGTTGGCTTCAGATTCTTTACCTCACTACCTCGATCGAGTTCATGGTTCGCATGTTTATCGAGAAGGCAATCGCACTGCTGGTGCGCTCTCTAAGTCTGATTCTCCCCGTTACGACTAGTTCTTGTTGCCTCCGGCGTTCCTCCTGGATCTTTTGAACGATGATATCTTGGGTAAAATGGTGTACTGTTCATCACGATCTTGATATCCGCCCCTCGGATGGCAGTTTAATCTCGGTTCGGCAGAGGACCTTGGTATTGCAGCTTTTTAGATCATGACTTAATTTACTTATATCAAAAGGTATAAGTGTTTTAATTTACTTTTTCAATACTTAAAAATTTACAAATTCTTTTGGGAGCTATCAAATTATATATATATATATATATATATATGGATGGGTTCGTATGAGAACCATGTCATTATATGAGAACCCGCGAACTAGCGGTTTTATTTTATACCAGTAGTGCTTTTATTATACAATCACAGTGCTTTATTGATATTTTAGTTATATACACTAGCAGTGCTTTTATTATACAATCATAATGCTTTTATTCAAATAAGGAAATACACAACAAATCTGATCCATCCATTTAATCAGATTAAGGACCATAATTGATCCTAAGTTCACATATAAGGACATGGTTCTCATTTGAACCTAGTCCTATCTATCTATATATATATATATATTCTTTTTGTTACAGCGAAAGATGTGTATCGACGAAGAAATCTTGAAAGGATGAAAAGAAAATATGATCGTCTTAATTCTATACACAAACAAGAATATATTTAAAAAGTAAGAAGCGTAAGAAAACACAAGTTTCCCGAGTTGAGTGTATTTTCAAAGATCAAAATCATTGTGAATCAGAAGGTTAGTAACATAAAATCTTGAGATAATTATGACAAAAAATTTAGACCTTCATGATTTCAAAAATATGCTTAATTGCATACATTGTGGAGCTGTAAGTTTTGGACATGAAACTCCAACATTTTGTTGTGGAGTAAAAATTGAACTCGCACCAATCGAATTGCCCGATGATTTATACGAACTGTTTACTTCCCAGACAGATGAAGCTACACAATTTAGAGATAACATTCGTCCTTTTAATTATGTACTTTCGATCATCTCATTTGGAGTCCAATTAGGTAAAGACCTTGCATTTGCACGGTGAGGGGTTTATAATCTTCGAGCTCAATAAATGGTTGGACATGATCTTCCAAGATTAGTACCTAAAGAAGGTGGCGGACCTAGACATTTCAACTATATTTTGTGGAGACGGAAAATGAGGTTGCAAATAGAATGAACATCTTTATAGACTCCACCTTATGGCAAGTTACTGTTAATTAACTCAAAATTTTAAAGAAAAATACTTATGCAACTCATTTTAGAAGATTAAAGGAATTTCCTACTATGGATGATGTTAAACTCCATATCTTAATGGGTTGTTTGTTCTAGGACTCCCAATACCAGGATTGGGACTCCGAATCTCAATCCTCGTTTGTTCTACGACTCTAATTTTCAATCCACAACCAACCATTTCTTACACCTAATCCCTCACTCATCTCTTTTATCACATCATCATTATATTTAAAAAATTAAATATTACTAAATACAATATAATAATACACTATCATCCACTTTTCAGACATGATTTGTGATCCAAACTTTTGTGAACACCTTTTAAGACATTTAATTTAAAAACACATAAGTTTGCTCGTAAGAGTACAAGGAACTTGTAGGGTGGTGAGTCTGGCTCAAGTCGATTCTCTCGAGGACAACTGTTCGGTCTCTAGATATTTTTCTCAATTCACGAATTATTATAAAATACATGTACATTGGAGGTTTTTGGAAGATTTTGAATTGATCATTATTAACTAAGCAATATTAAAACTAAGACTAATTAAACTAATTATTTAAAACTAGATTATCAACTACAAGCAATAATTAAACTACCAATAAAACGCAACGAAGGTTTAAACTTAATTAACGAATCTAAGAACATGAATATAATAAACTATCACGAAGCGATTGTATCATAAGAATCTAAAACGGGAGTATAAAGCATGAACTAATTCACATAAATAAACTAGATTAACCCAATATCCAATATCTACATGAAATAATTAAACTAATTAAACAAGTTCTAGAATTAACTAAGAATTTAACTACGAAATTAACTAAGAGTTTACAAAACTTATTGTAACTACTGAAAGCGGTAAATATCTCCATCAATTCTGGAGTGGAGGCGAAGATCTCGAATTGAAGTGAATCTTGAACCGTACGGACTTGAATCTTCAATCTCGATCTCCAACTTCGTAACGGAGTGTGTAAATGCATTGTTTCTATGCTGGCTAACCCTAGGTAGTCGTCTTTGCTCTTTGGTAGTCGTGTCTCTCTCAAGAATCCGAAATATGAAGGGTATTTATAGGTATAGCATGTCTTGGCGCACAAGAAACCCTAAAAATGCATTTCTGGGCAGCCACGTCGACTTCGCGTCGACCGACGCGTGCTGGAGCTCGGCGTCGATGCTGCCCGCATGCTTGCGTCGACTGGGTGGGGGCGTCGACTGACGGGGTCTTCGATCGATGCAACAGCAAGTTGCGTCGACTTGGCGTCGACAGACGCACTCTTGGATTGACGCTTCAGAGAGTTGCGTCGGCTTGGCGTCGACGAAGTGTCGACCGTCGCGTGCAAAATCCGCTTTGACGTCGCGTCGACGCTTGCATCGACCGATGCGACTGAGAGTACGTCTCATTTTCTTCGATCTTTCTGTTATTCGTTCACCGAAAAGCTCGTTCTCCACTTTTGAACATCGAACTTCATCTTTTGTGCACTTAAACTCTTCCGATTACTTAGCTGTAATGTGAAAAACAATGAATAATCACCTATTCTCATCAATTATGATCAAAATACGGTAAAATAAGCTGGTAATATAAAGATACGAAATTAAGCTTAAATCATCCAACTTATACCAAAAACAAATAGAAAAAGAACTAAAAAGCTAGTAAAACTAAGGACAAATCTATGCTAATCAACTACCCCACGCTTAATTGGTTTGTTCGTCCTCGAACAAACGATAAATTCAAAGTATAAGTATGAAAATAAAGTCATGCAAAGAGTCGTGCAGTCGCTAATTACATAATTTTGAAAATATAGGTACAAATCACGCAACGTCAAACACTTCACCTTTATTACATCGTCGCTTCATACATCCTCTCAAAAGGGAAATAAATATGTGTGTGTACGCTTGAAAGCACTCAAGCATTGCTGCATGGGACGTGTTTACACTCAAATCATACAAATACATGCACAATAAACAAGCATGGAAAATCAACTCGTAACTCTAAACTGACTTTTGCTCGAACTACTTAATCACAATTGAAGCTTCTTATATGTTTCTTCTACAAACACAACTCTTTGACTTTTAAACATTAGGCTTCATAAGAAGATAAACAATAAAACACAAGCCTTTATAAGCGCGTAGGCAATTACTCAACACGATTCAACAAGACTCACCATCCTTTCTTTTTTTTATCCCCCTTATTATAAATTTTTATGGGGTATCTTTTTTTTGTTTTTCTTTTTTTTTTCCGGATTGTGGTCCTTAATTACAAAAATTTCATAAGTCCCTGGTAAATTTTCAAAGTACTAACAACCAATAAAAATAACGAACTCCTACCCCACGCTTTTAATGGGTTGTAGGGGTCGACTCAATAAACACTCATGGCTATAGGCATGGATTATTTGGCTATGAGGGGCTCATTCAGAATTTATAGTGGCTAAAATATATGGATATGGCCGGAATAGGGTTTTATTTATGCCTTAACGTCATTTTCAAAGTCAACTACACACAGCGGTTTCAAAGAGATATTAAATCAAAACTCATTCAAGTTCATGCAATGATGATAAACACTCAGGCTACTCACAGGCTTTTTGCATGAAAAAGTTTTTGAATTGATGCTGCTTTTAAGGTTTTGTGAAATCAATTGCGTCCAAGTACCATTTCACAGTATATAAAGAATAATAAAAATTTTGAAATTTTATGCACTTATACACGCTCAAAAGACAAGAACCTCAAATCATACATAGTCAACTTTGACAGGCAAGCCATACAAACACAATTAAGAGCAGAAATAGCAATTAATCATGTTTAAGAATTTAATTATTACAGGCCAAATAAAAATTACACAAATAAGCAATAAAAATCACACTCGACCACCCCCCTCTCTAAAAATCCCGCAATCTCCTGATTGCGACAAATACATCAAAAAATCAAAAAGAAGAAGGTAAGGAAAACATCCCTGAGAAGGTCGAGCCACTACTCATTGATTTGTGCAATTTGTCGGTGCTCCGTCGTACATGATATGAGATGTCCTAAAAAAATGAAACAAACAAAAACAAAAAGGAAATAACAATATTTTTGAATTTTTTATTTTTTTTATTTATTAAAAGCATAAAATAAAGATACAAAGATTTAGAACTCGCGGGATCCATCATCCTCGGGGTTCTCATCAACTTCCATGTTTGACTGGGGAAACGATGCCTCAAAACGCTCCTCGAGCCTCGAAATACGAGCTCGCATATTCCTCAAGCTTCAACGGTTTTGCTCGTGGTTCGTGTCAATCTTGTCGTCAATAATTTGGAGCTTTTCGAACATCTTCAATTAAAATGCTCGGTTATCCTCGAAATATTGACCCCAATCGGGGCTCGGGCCCAAAGTGCTACGTGGGGCCGGCTCCATTGTCGTGTCGCCATCCTCATTGTTCAGTCGAGACGAGGAGCCTCCTTGAGTCGAAGACCTCACTCGGGGTGCAGGGGCACATGTCAACGAAAGTGAAGTCGTCCCGAGTGGATGCAAGCTGTTTCCCACCGGATCGAACCCGAAGTGACGGGCGAGGCCAGTAATGTATAGTGCGAAGGAGAGAAGTGGCATTTTGCTACACGGCGTACCCTTAGTAACATTGTAGAGTCCGCTCAAAATCAACGGGTATAGACGGACTTGACGACCGTCAACAAGACACTGTAGAACATAGATCTAGGACTTGGTCGCGTAGATGGCCTCGTTTTTGCATAAAATGATGTGGGTGAGAATCTTGTAGGCGACATAGAGGGCTTTGTCTTGAATCCTTGAGCAAGGAAATTGCTTGCAATCGCCCGTGTTTCCCCCGGTGATCATCCCCCAAAAAGAGGCTAAATCGAAGCCTTGAACGCCTACCGGGTGGTCCCCTTCGGTCGGGAAACCAAAAATATTGCCAAAAATTTCTTTGTCCACAAAAACGTCATTACCACCTAGCCTACATGTGAACGTCTCGTCGTTTCGGATTGCCAAGGTAGTGAAAAACTCGAGCATAAGCTCGCTAAATCCGGGTAGGTGCATACGGGCGAAATACCCACAACCGAGGCCGTCAACATAACGATAGAGGTCCGTGTGGTGCTCCGATCTATTCAAGGCCTCCTCCTCGATTACGTCGATGTTCAAAGTTCGATGGGTTGCGAACCCCCATTGTCGAATATTCTTAAAAATGTCCCCTTCCTTCTTGTCAAAAATTGGGAACGATGCTCCGTATTTCCCCGACATATCCTTATGTTTTCCCGCTCGAGACATTTTCAATCAAATAGAAGTTGAACGGGAATGAAAAATCTTGAAAATAAAACTTTTTGGTTCCTTGGGGAATTTCGTCGAACACTTAGCGTGCGTGTCTAACCAACTAAGAACTTGAATAATTCTTGTACCACAAGCTTCCCAACACGAGTTTTAAGTGAATTACCTCGATGATTGATGCTCGAATTAGCTTGTTTCCAGAAAATTGCCCCAAACCCTACGTAGCCCTTTTTGGAGATTTTGGTTGAATGTGAGATGGTGGATTGATTTTCTGGGTATGTAGTATGTGTGAGATGAGATTTTTGTGGTTTGGTGATGGTTGTTTATAAGAAATTAAAGAAAGCAGAATTTGTGAAGAAGGAAGGAGGTGATTTGATAGTTTGAGAATAAAACAAGGGGAAGAGGAGGGCTTTCGGCAGTTTAATAAGGTGTTCCTGGGCCTTTCCCGCGGGTCAAATGAATATGGTTCGGGTTGGCAGGTCAAAATTCGGTTTTAAACACTTTTGGGCCGGTACAGGGTTCACGTCGACGCTGCGTCGACTGACGCAAGCCAGATCGACGCTACAGAGAGCGATTTCTCGGCAGGTGCGTCGACGCCGCGTCGATCGACGCGAGCAGTCTCGGCGTCGACGCGGGTGGAATTCTGGGTCGATTTTTCTTCGCTTGATTTATCAATTCTCTTCGTTCGAGTCCTTCCATCTATTCTAAAATGATAAAAACTAAAATAAAACATTAAACAAACTGAAAATAAAATACAAAAAGATACAAAAAGCTCGGGTTGCCTCCCGAGAAGCGCAAATCTTAACGTCGCTTGCTCGACGCAATATTGTTCATTTAATTCCAACCGTACGGTGGGTCTCCAAACTCCACCAACTTGTGATCTCAATTCTTCTTTCCTAAGTCGTGATAAGGTTTCAGTCTATGTTTGTGAACTTGAAAGGATGATTTTCCGACCTCATCATACAACGTGGCTACTCCATATTCGTCCATCTCTTTTATCAAGAATAGTCCACTCCAAGTAGCCTTGAAATCAGCAGGGTCAAACTTACGTTTGTGATTAAACAACACTAATTTCCCAGCCTCATACTGCAAGTTTTTAACTTCCTTGGTGGGAACCTTTTTTAAATTCTTCGGATTCCCCGTCCAATCGTTGCTATATGCCTCGCCCTTGTTCCTTGCATAGTTAGAATCTTTGTTGGGGTCGAGGGAATCGTACATTGAATGATTTTTCGGTGGCTTCACATCCACCTTTTGCTTGAATTTAGGTGCCTTGCTCTCCATATAAAATCCATCTCGAGATTCTTCAATAATATCATTTATGTCAATCCCTAGTAACTTGATCAGATCTTCTCCACTCAAATGCTTCTCATCGTCAAACTCATCGTACTCCTCACCGAAGTCAACTTCTACAATATCCCCCTCCTTCCTTGGAAATCCGGCGTCATCCCCGTTGCCTAATTCGTCCACAATCATGACTCCCTTTAGCTCGTGAATGCATGATGCAACGGAATCAACGAGCGAGCAATCATCTAGCATGGCAGGGGTAGGGGTATTTTGAATATCTTTTAGAGAAAATGTCACTTTTTCGCCAAAAACGGTCATCGTTATCCTCCCCTTGTGAACATCAATCAGAGTATGAGAGGTAGACATAAACGGGCACCCCAGTAAAATGGTATGCTCCGTGCTCTTAGCCGATACTTCACCAACGTCCATAACCACAAAATCAACCGGAATTACTAACTCTCCAACTTGTACTAAAACATCCTCAACTATCCCCAAAGGTAGCCGAATTGAGCGATCAGCCAACTGTAGTCGCATGGTGGTCGGTTTCAGTGGTCCAAGATCAAATTCTTGATAAAGCAAATAAGGCATTAGATTAACTCCTGCTCCAAGATCTAACATTCCTATTGGCTTTTGTCCATTAGCCAATGAAATAGTGATGCAGAAACTTCCAGGACCGCGTTCCTTGGGTGGTAATGGCTTCTTGAAAACTGCGCTAACTTCCTTTGGTAGTGTTACAAATTGGTTTGACGCCAAGCGTATCTCCCTTGAAGCAAGTTCTTTGAAATTTTTTACATAGGCGGGCATTGTTTTTATTACCTCCAAAAGTGGTAAGTTGATATTGACGTTCTTCAATAAGTTATATAGTTCCGTGAACCTTTTGTTCTCTTTCGCTGGACGCAAATGGCTTGGAAAAGGAACAGCACCCTTGATCGGCGCCGTTAATTGTTTCGGCGTTGGTGGTTTAGGAACATCGTCTTTGCCAAGGGCGTTGTTCGGAATCGTCCCTTGAATGGATCCGGGAACATATCAATTAGAGGATTTATGCAGTTGATCTACTGGTTTAGAATCATCGCCCTTGCTAGGAGTTGGTGTTGTATTCTCGACTTCGACCTCATCATCTCGGTCAACTACTCCGTTATCAATCTTCTTTCCACTGCGAAGGACATGCACTGCTGACGCCTGTTCTGCTTGACTTGGAAGTTTTCCTTTCTCGTCAGAGAGCTTGGCTAGGTGAGTCAATAATTTACCTATTGCTGTTTCAAGTTTCCTCTGCCCAATCGTATTCTCAAGAATAGCCTTTTTCATGTCGGTGATTTCATTTCTAACGTCCGCGAGTCCATCTCGATTTTTAATAGTTTCGGCCACTTGATTCTGCTGCCAAACCAAAAGCTGATCAGTCGATTGAACTGTTGTAGGCACCTGCCCTTGCGTATGGAAATTATTTTGTGGTGGTGGCAATGGTGCTTATGCATGTGATGGTGGGTATTGAGGATCGGGTGGCATATAATTCGGACTTCCTGGGCCCCACTTAAAAAGAGGATTGTCACGTTGCGCGGCAAACTTTCTGGGCCCTTGATTTGACTAATTTTGGATTGCGTTAACGTCTTCATGTTGTTCAGCATTGTTTGGGCACATATCTGCTAAATGTTCGGGGGATCCGCATTGGTGACACGTCGCAGCAACCTTCCTTGAAGAGGCCTTGCTTGCCCGTTCGGCCTTCCAGGCTGCCAATTTCTCATCAAATATCTCCTCGCATTTTGCCTTGACTAATTTGCCGTCGTCTAAATCAGGATCGGGGATGGATATCTCATTAACTTTTAATTGACGGGGCCGAGAGTTGTTTTCTCTAGATTTCTCGCTTTGCTTCTCCAACACTCATCTTGCTTTGGGGGCTGTCAAATCTCCGAAATCTCCTCCTGCCGCTATCTCTACTTCTCTTTTCCCATGGTCCAACAATCCATCAAAGAAAAATTGGTTAGTCATCTCCGGAGAGTAGTTTTGGTGGGGGCAAGCTTTCAAAAGCATCTTGTAACGCTCCCACGTTTCATGAAATAGCTCTCCATCCAACTGTTCAAAGGTAGCAATTTGTCTCCTAAGATGTCTCGTTGTTTGTGCTGAATAGTACTGGTTTAAAAACTTCTCGCTTATCATCTCCCAGTCAGTCAACGAACCAGGCTCTAGGGATAGTATCCATGACTTCGCTTTGTCCTTCATGCTTTACGGGAAACAAATCATTCGCACCTCTTCTTGGTTAAGGCCATGAACCACAAATCTTCCAACTTCATCAACAAAATAGTTCAAAAATGCCAAAGGTTCTTCATGGGCTCCTCCGTGGAAAGTCGAGAGTAAATTAAGTTGATGTGGTTTAATCTCTACTTCCCTTGTGGTTGGTCCAAGAACAATAGCGGACCTAAAAGGTACAACCTTCGGACGCGCTAAATCGCGCTGTCTAGGTGTTCTATCTCTCATTGGTTCTCTCACTTGGTGCTGAGCTCTTTCGTAGCGGTTGTCATATGTGTTTCTTTCATAATCATTGTCGCGCTCGTATCTCCTTTCAAAATGGTCTTGTTCGTAGCCATGGTTTTGATTTGCCAACCAATCATTCACGTGCCTATGATTATTAGCATGCTCGTTATGCTGAAAAAAGTCTTCATTCCTGAATAGCATGTTCTCGATGTTGTGCTGACGGTTGAGATCGTCGTTCCTTTCTTCATTTTGCCTCATATTTGCCATGTTGGGTTGGTGATTTACTACGTTGTGCTGTTGGTTGACTCCTTTGTTTCTCCCCACGTCTTGTCCCAAATTCTCTACGTTTTGCTGATAATTAGCCCAATAAGCTCGGGGCTGTGGTTGTCCTTGAAAAACGATTGGTTCGCTCCCATACCCGTTTCGCATTGGGCGTGGAGGTGATCTTGGTGGGGAATCTCCGTTTCGAATCAATTGTGCTCCTAACATCATGTCGGGAACTCGGTCGCAAACAAATCAGTCGCTGTTGAAGAACTGTTCTCGGGAATAAGAAGGGGCCTTGGTCTCGGTGGGATTGGATGATGGATGTTGTCAATGAATGGTGCAAGGTCGCGTTGGAGTGATCACCTACCTTGTATAAACTCAACAACAAATCAACGTACCAAGTGGCAAAAACCCAAACCAAGTGCGAAAAGTAAAAAGAAAATAATAACTCAAGAAGAAAATAAAATTAAAAACATCTTTAATTCCTACTCGTTGCTTCCCCGGCAACAGCGCCAAATTTTTTATCCAAACTTTTGTGCACACCTTTTAAGATATTTAATTTAAAAACACATAAGTTACTCGCAAGAGTACTAGAAACTTGTAGTGTGGTGAGCTTGACTCAAGTCGATTCTCTCAAGGACAACTGTTCGGTCTCTAGATGTTTTTCTCAATTCACGAATTATCATAAAATACATGTACATTGGGGTTTTTTGGAAGATTTTGAATTGATCATTATTAACTAAGCAATAGTAAAACTAAAACTAATTAAACTAATTATTTTAAACTAGATTATCAACTACGAGAAATAATTAAACTACTAATAAAACGCAACGAAGATTTAAACTTAATTAACGAATCTAAGAACATGAATATAATAAACTATCACGAAGCGATTGTATCATAAGAATCTAAAACGGGAGTATAAAGCATGAACTAATTCGCATAAATAAACTAGATTAACACAATATCCAATATCTAAACATGAAATAATTAAACTAATTAAACTAGTTCTAGAATTAAATAAGAATCTAACTACGAAATTAACTAGGAAATTAACTAAGATTTTAGAAAACTTATTGTAACTACTGAAAGCGGTAAAAATCTCCTGCTATTCTGGAGTTGAGGCGAAGATCTCGAATTGAAGTGAATCTTGAACCGTACGGACTTGAATCTTCAATCTCAATCTCCAACTTCGTAACGGAGTGTGTAAATGCATTGTTTCTATGCTGGCTAACCCTAGGAAGTTGTCTGTGCTCTTTGGTAGTCGTGTCTCTCTCAAAAATCCGAAATATGAAGGGTATTTACAGATATAACATGTCTTGGCGCACAAAAAACCCTAAAAACGCATTTCTGGGCAGCCACGTTGACTTCGCGTCGACCGAAGCATGCTGGAGCTCGGCGTTGATGCTGCCTATATGCTTGCGTCGACTGGGCGGGGGCGTCGACTAACGGGGTCTTGGATCGATGCAACAGCAAGTTGCGTCGACTTGGCGTCGACAGACGCACTCTTGGATCGACGCTTCAGAGAGTTGCGTCAGCTTGGCGTCGATGGGGTGTCGACCGTCGCGTGCAGAATCCACGTCGACATCGCGTCGGCGCTTGCATCGACCGACACGACTGAGATTACGTCTCATTTTCTTCGATCTTTCTGCTAGTCGTTCACCGGAAAGCTTGTTCTCCACTTTTGAACATCGAACTTCATCTATTTACGCGCTAAACAATTCCGGTTACTTAGCTGTAAGGTGAAAAACAACGAATAATCACCTATTCTCATCAATTATGATCAAAATACGGTAAAATAAGTTGGGAATATAAAGATATGGAATTAAGCTTAAATCATCCAACTTATACCAAAAACAAATAGAAAAAGAACTAAAAAGCTAATAAAAATAAAGACAGATCTATGCTAATCAATTTGACATCAAATACAATATAGAAATACATTATCATTCACTTTCCAGACATGATTTGACATCTACAGTAAAAAGTAAAGGATTCTGAATCCTATAACAAACAAAGATTCTTACTATTTACAAAATTCTGAATACTCAAGATTCTGAATACTAAAATTTAGAATCCCAACGAAGCCTAGTCCAAACAGTCAAAGATTTGAATCAACGTGTTTATAATTCTCCATCAACGGATCAAGTAGCAGCCATATGGGTTAAAGGAAACAATTCTAACATACCAATTGAACATGACATTGTTTTTCATGCACACTCAGAAGATCGCCATAGAATAAAGTGTTTTTATGGTTGTTAAGATCCTCTGCAATATCCACTTCTTATTCCAAAAGGTGAAACAGGGTGGCATCAAACATTAATTTTTTTTTGGATAAACCAGTGAACATGAAGGTGAATAAATCATGATATTATACAATGATTGTTTATTTAAATTAAAAGTCAAGTTATTCACACAAAATAATCACATTCCTTTTACTTTTTTCCCCTTTAGAGGTTACATATATATATATATATATATATATATATATATATATATGTATGTATATATATATATATATATAAAAGATTATATATCTAATGAAATAGATGGACTAGATTTTTTCGTATTTTTCTTATTTCATTAAAAGTACTAGGATTATATAATAAAAGCACTGCTAGTGTATATGACTAATATATTATAAAATGCAATATGATTATATAATAAAATCACTAGTAATAAGTTCACAAATAAAAGAGGGTCTCATTGGAATCCATATATTATATATATATATATTATATATATATATATATATATATATATATATATATATATATTAAATATCTTTTAGATTGTTTACAATAAATTATGTTTTAGGTACTGCCCAACTATTGACTATGTCTCTACAACATCAAGGTTTTTCTCTGCTAAGGATATCATTTATAGAGAACAAAAAGGTATTAATTTATTTTAATTTCAAATTACATTTAAAAAATAAACTCATCCTTTATTAGCATAAATATTAAAATAAATATAAAATTGTATTTCAATTTTTTTTATCATCGATATTATCATAAACCTATTTCAATACTTTTCTCCTTTGTAAGTTTTTAATGTATAAATGAAAATACATACATATATATAAATAAATATATATATATATATATTTATATATATATATTTATATATTTATATATATTCAATTGGGTTATATATATTTGTAGTAATTCTTCTTATTATTATTTTCAAGTGATCGGCAAAGAAACAGATAAAAATGTCTCATCCTGAGAGTATAGTTGTTATAAAATACAAATTAGAAACCAGAGATAATCTACAATTCTCTTAGCTGGAAGATTACTACAACAATATGCAGTTGACATGCATATAAAATCAGAGACTACAAAATTGTATTACTATCGTCAAGATCAATCAAATATGAGATTTGAGTTATACCAAAGCATTGTGGATAGTGTGTTCAAAAGAGATCTTGAGGATGTGAAGTTGGCAGAAGAATTTCTCTACCTACAACATTATTGGAGTCCCAAGAGATATGCGTTGTAGATATCTTGATGCATTAGTGCTTGTAAAAAAGTTTGAAAAACCTTGTTTTTTTATTACAATTACTTACAATCCAGAATTGAAAGAGATTCACGATAAATTATATAAGGGAAAACGAGCTCAAGACAGGCCAACTATCACTTTGAGAGTATTTCTAGTGAAGTTACATGGTTTTAAAGATCAATTCTTTTAAAAAATATATATCTTTGGAGATGATTTCGCACATGTTCACGTCATCGAGTTTCAAAAAAGAGGATTGCCACATGCTCATATGTTGATAATTTTCAAATATGAGTATAAAATTAAAACACATATTCATTTTGACAGTTTTGTTTGTTTTCAATTACCCGATCAAGAAAAGTATCCGAAATTGTTTGATTTTTTTGTGAAACACATGATACATGGACCGTGTAGAAAGAAAAACCCTAAAAGTTTTTGCATGTTGGATGGAAAATGCAAATTTCATTATCCTCGACCTTATTGTGAAAGCATAATTCAAGGTAAATATGGATATCCAGTTTATAGAAGGCGAAAAAATGGATTAACAGTTAAAGTTTAAAATGTGCAACTTGACAATCAATTGGTATTACTTTATAGCTCATATCTCTTTTCAAGGTATAATTATCATATCAATGTTGAGATATATTCTAGAGTAATAGAAGTGAAATATTTATACAAATATATCTATAAGGGGTATGATAGGGTGCCATTTCATATTACCTACAATAATGAAGAAAATTTGATTGATGAAATTAAACAACTTCAAGATGCTCGGTTGGTCTCAGCTGAAGAAGCAATGTGGAGTACTTTTGAATTTAATTTGAACAAAATACATCCATCAGTTATTAACTTGCCTCTTTATTTCCTAGATCAACATTGCGTAACTTATTGGGCAAATCAAAATTTAGAAAATATCTTGGGTTTGGACCATTTCTCCAAAACTATGCTTATGGAATATTTTTCAATATGCTCTAAAAGTGAAGAGGCACAAAAATATCTTTATCGTGAATCCCCATAATAATATGTATGGGACAAAAAAGCAAAATTTTGGAAAGAAACAAAAACAAGAAATGTCATTAGCCGCATAAATGCTGCAAATCTCATTGAAGGCGATAAGTATTACCTAAGGTTACAGTTGAATCATGTGTGGGGGGCAACATCTTTTGAATATTTACTAATGGTAAATAATATTCGTTTCTCATCTTTCAAAGAAGCATCCAAAAAATGAGGATTGCACGAATCTGATCTTAGTTTTATTGAATGTCTGAATGAAGCTATAACTTTTCAAATCCCAAAGGAACTGTGGAGATTATTTGCAATGATATTGGTATATTGTGCACCGACAGATGTTAAAGTTCTTTGGGATACATACTTTGAGGCAATGTTTGAATATTTTAGAAGGAAATCAAATACCTCGATGGAACTACAATTAGCCAAAACTTTAGAAATTTTGTATTTCATCTTCAGAGCATGGGGAAATGTATTAGTTCATATGATCTTCCAGCTATTCCTATTAATTCTAATATAATGGAAAAAGAATTCCATATAGAGGTACAAAATGAAATGTCCGGATTATGAAGCTAAGGAAAAACTATATATTTAACAACGAAAAGATTTTTCAAGGATCATAGATTGCATCAAGAAGAGCAATAGTTTTTTTTATTGATGTGCTTGGAGGAACTGGAAAGACATTCTTATATCGTGCATTATTAGCTCATCTTAGATCTAAGAATCTGATAGCAATTGAGACTGTGACATCTGGAGTAGCTGCCGCAATAATACCAGGAGGCAGAACTACACATTCTCGATTCAAAATTCCAATAAATATAAACGAATCAAGTCATTGTACTCTAATCAAAGAGGGGATGCACAACTATTTAGTAAATCCCAACTAATAATATGGGATGAAGCATCGACAACAAAACGAGGGGCTGTTGAGAATGTTGATCAGTTATTCAAAGGTGTCATGGGAAATAAAGACAATTTCGGGGGGAAAGTGGTAGTTTTGGGGGGAGATCTCAGACAAGTACTACATGTTGTGCCTAGGGAAAGAATCCATAAAACTATATTTGCGAGTTTAAAAAATTCGAATTTGTGGCCTAAAATGAAAAAATTACTTTGACAAGAAACATGAGGTCAAGGAATGATCTGTATTTCAGCGAGTTCTTATTTAGACTTAGAAATGGAGAAGAGCCAGGTGATGTTGAAGGAAACATTTTAATTCTAGAAGAGATTATTATTGAATATGATAATGATGAAGACTCAATACAACGACTGATAAGATATATTTTTCCCGAATTTGAATAAAAATGCCAACTCTGCTCATTATATGATAACCAGAGCAATTCTAACAGCTAAAAATGAGCATTTCAATAAATTTATGAAAATATGATCTCTATGTTTACAGGAGAATCAATGTATTTAACAGTTTTGATGAGGCAGTTGATGACACGAGCAAGTACTTAGAGGAATTTCTGAACTCATTAACTCCAAATGGTGTGCCTCCTCATAAATTGGTACTAAAATAAAATTGCCTAATAATTCTTTTAAGGAACCTAGAACCTTCAAACAAATTGTGTAATGGTGCAAATATGGTGTGTTGGGAATTCGGAAATAATGTAATTGATGCTGAAGTTGTGTTTTGCAGCATAGTGGAAAGCATGTCTTCATACCTAGAATACCACTTTCACTAGCAGAAAATAAAGGCTATCCTTTTCCATTCAGGCAAAAACAATTTCCAATAAGGCTTTTTTTTCATGACAATCAATAAATCTCAAGGACAAACAATTCCAAATGTCGGGTTCTATTAACCCCAATCAGTATTCTCTCACGGCCAATTATATGTTACTCGTTCTAAAGGCACTTCAATGTCATCAACTAAAGTATTGATTAAACCAGACGTTTTGACTGGAAGAAGAATTATAAAAAAAACAAATGTTGTATAAAAACAAGTATTGAATGCAGGTAAAATAATTCACACTTTTAAAATAAATTATAATATATCTTATAAAATGTGACTTTCATTTTTTATTGATAATATTGAAGAAGGACAACCATTATAACCTTTAGTTTTACTAAATGTTTTTTAGGAAAACAAAATATTGAGGGAGAAGCAGAAGAGAAATGTATATAAAACTATGAATACGGTAATAGCTAGTTTTGTTTTTTTACATTCATTCAAGTAGTTAAAAAAGAGATAGAATAATTATAAACTCTGATATGCTTTTATATTTATGCATAATTCTTTTAATACTGATAAATAATATTGTGCAGGTCTAGCTGAACTTACTCAATTTCTATGAAGCGATGACCTTTTAGAGATAATTGTAGAAAACAACCTCAAAATAGAAACAGGCTTTTGTAACTTCAATTTTTCAAATTTTTAGTTATAACTTCATTTCATTTTTAAGTTGTAACTTCATTTTCCGATATATAATATTAAATAATTAAGAATTTACTTTTATTTTTCTTTTTTTAAAGTTGTAACCTTTTTTCATAATTTATAACATCATACATCATATTAAATACACTTCATGTAACATCTTGATTTTTGACAACCCCAAAATCTGCGTCTAAGGCTTATTCGATAACGGCGTAACCAAAGTCCCACCAATTCTCATCCACCCAAACACCGATACAATTCCCGAATGGGCTTTGCTCATAAATTTACAAAAATCTACATCCATAATAAATGATAAGTATGTTTACATAATGGGTAAGCAAAATAATGGATTAAGATGGAAATTTAAAACTTTTATTATTACATTTATTTAATATAAAAGTGCCTTTATAATTGTCTTAGAACAATGCTAAACATTTTAGTAGTAGAATTATTGATATTTCTATGAAACCAAAATAGGGCTCCATTATGGAGCCTTATAGTATGGTGATCCATCTAGGCATTGTGAGTCCCAAAATCTTTTTTCATTTTCTTTATCTCAAATATCTACATATCTCCCTTATCCACAAAGCAAAATAAAGAAAACTCTTAACAAAACAATAAACTCATCCCATCTGACCAGATACGAACACTGAGCAAAAAACAAATTATCGCCGCCTCACCGAATTCTTTTCTCTTATGTATACTGATTTTTTTCACTTATGGTGAGTGTTTATCAAATTCACTGTAGAAGAAATATTCATAAAAACACAACAAAGTTTGCCCATGGATCTCTAGGCTCTTGTTCGAGTCGCCTTGGTTCCTGGGTTTTCCGTGATGCACCAGTGTAGGTGGTGGTGGTTGACGGTTTCACGATTTAGTTATTCAATGTTATTCTATTATCGATGCACTAGATGATGTATTAGGGTCTAAGAGCAGAGCGGCACATAAAATGAAGCAGGTGTGTAGTAGCGAGATTTGTGGCTATCGGCAGTTCAAAAGGATGGAGGAGGTGAAAGTGGGGACGTGGGATGAAAATATTGTTGGGTCTTATTTCAATCATTTTCGACAGTAATCTAGTTGTGCATCTTCTGTCTTCCTTGGGATGTTCCCATCCCATAGAAGAGTATATTCTGGAAATTTGTGGTAGAAATTAATATAGACAATGTATGATGATATCAACAATGTCTGCACTTAAAATTAGGGGTAGAAAAAATTATCTTTTCTCATATATTCAGCTTGGCAACTATCGGGTTATGTCGACTACAAAGGGCTAGGTCGTATGAATTAGTTCGACGAATGGCAAGGAATGGCTGCGATGCGAGAATGGTTATTGAATAACCATGCTTTGTTTTTTTATATAATTCTTTTGTACTTCTTTTTACAAGGGTGTTGATGATATTTGTGTAATTTTGTATACACGGTTGTGCTTGATTTTTCAGTACATAGTGATAATGTCTTTGTGGCAATATTAAGTTGGAGGGAGTGTATTTTTTACCCTTTTAA
Source organism: Phtheirospermum japonicum (assembly GCA_014905375.1). Lineage (NCBI taxonomy): Eukaryota > Viridiplantae > Streptophyta > Magnoliopsida > Lamiales > Orobanchaceae > Phtheirospermum > Phtheirospermum japonicum. The sequence continues at coordinate 26,987 of BMAC01000872.1, read as the reverse complement.
ACAATGTAAAACTCTTTTTTATTCACAAGTGAACCAAATATTTTTTCTACACCATTTTGTAATATGAAAAGACCAAAATATCCTGCCCTAAAATATTAAACTACTCGATCCAAATTTTATCACATCTCGCCAGGGCCGGCCCTGACTTCCGGAGGGCTCTAGGCGAAATTATTATTGGGGCTCAATTTGAATTCAATTTAAAAAAAGAAAGAAAGAAAATTTAGCACTTCCGTAAATAATGTCGGAATTATCTTGAACTCAAACATCAATTTTCTCGTATTTTTTGAAGAAAAAATGTGACTCATCACATCTCTTTAAAAAGATTGATTGGAACCTATAACAAATGACAAGATTATCTAACTATTTATACATCGATCTGAATAAAGAAATCACACAATATAATCTTATTAGTGTTAACTACTCATTTCATTATTCATGAACGTCAAAAGTTGATTAGAATGATTTAAAAGTATAATTTACAAAAAAAATTGAAACCTAAGATGAAAAATGATCTGAAATTGAAATAAAAAACATGAAAATCAAATTTCAAAAGTTGAAAGTACAATATAAATAATCAGGATTTCAACTTTCAAGAAAAAAACGTGAAAAATAAATTTTCACATTTTAATATTGGGGGCTCTAGGCGCAGGCCCTCTAGACCTATACTGAGGGTCGGCCCTGCATTTCGACCCAAATAAAACTACCCGCCCCAAATATCTTAAACTACTCGACCCAAACTTTTATCACCTCTTAACCCAAACATACAAATCTTACACCTCAAACCAATTTGTATTGCTCGACCCAAACAATCCTTCTTGCTCCACAGACCAAGTATTTGTATTGCTCGACTCAAATAAAGTTGCTCGTCCCAAACTATTAAACTACTCGACCCAAACTACTATCACTTCTTGCCCCAAACATAAAAACACTCCACAAACCAAATATTTGTATTGCTAGACCCAAATAAAACTAATTGCCCCAAAATATTAAACTACTCGACCCAAACTATTTTCGCCTCTCGTCCCAAATATATAAAATATACTCTCCACACCATATAACACCTCTCACCCCGAATATGAAACAATATCTCGAACCAAATGTAACTACACACCCCAAATGTATTATAATACAAATTCAACCTACAAAATCTGACCTAGTTTCAACCAGCAAAAAATCCTAAGTTTTTTTTTAAAATCCGTTGGTCTAATCTGAAGGTGCCTCGGGGCCTGAATGGCACGTCCCACGTGGCGGTTCTGCGCCGAGCTTCTTCCTTTTAGCTTTAACATCCTTTCGCGTTGGCTTTCTCAGGTGGATGTGCCGGTAATATTTTTTTTTTGTCCAGAATGGTGTATTTTTCCGCCGGAGAAGATGAAAACTTTGAGAAGATGAGTTTTTATTTGATGGGTTTAAGGATTTGTTTCGAGAGAGTTATTATTGTTTGGGTCGATCTCCCATTTTTACAAGTAAGGACATTTTAGACTTTTTCAATTCAAAAATGGATAGAAAACATCTTTTATTAACTTATGGGCATAAAAGATTTTTGTCTTTTGAAAATGGGTATTTTGAATCATTTCTTCTATTTAAGTTTTATGGAATCCATCTAGTTTGTTTATGGACGAACGTCCATTTTTAATGTTTTTAATACATTATTTGAACCATTATTTCTAGAATTCATGATTCTCAACAGAGATTTACTTTTATTTTCTTCAACTACGCATGCAAAAGTCGACGTGCAGTTCTTTCATTACATCGTCAAAATTAAGATCGGAACATCCCAATCAAAACCACCTTTGTATTACACTACAAACCGACTAATGCTGATGGATATAACCGTCAGTAAACTCGTCAGTACTGATGGGTTTGCCGATGGGTACAACCCGTCAGTATTTTGGCTTCGATAACTATATGTTGACGGGATAACCCTACCCATCAGTATTTACAGACGGGTTTGTTGACGGGTATTACCTGTCAAGAAAGCTTTTGGCGCCATACGCCACCGGTCAGCAAAAGAACTCACAGAATATTGTAAAAAGATAATAATTTATTCGGACAGGCTTAGCCACCTCTTGTAAATAGAGGAAGACCATTACCGTCTTGCCAATGCAATTACATGTGAGATTTTATATATTTTTAATATATATTAGATATGTAAATTAAGTTATACATTATATTTATAATTAATTATATTATGAATATACAATATTATTTTAAAGTGTATTACAATTAAATAATATTTATCGAAATTTATATTATATATATATATATATATATATATATATATATATATATATATATATAAAGTTAAAATAATAATATATTTAGACTATAATAAATAAAACATTAGAATAAACTTATATTAATTGGCATTGTTATTTATATTATATTTATATGTAATGATATTATAAATATGTAATATTATTATATATAAATAGAAGAAAATTACAAAATCTTGTATTTTCAATCAAACATATTTATTATAAATATTATATTTTTATATTTATTATATATCCCTTAAAATTATTATTTATATAGACACACACACACACACACACACACACACACACACACACACATATATATATATATATATATATATATATATATATATATTATATTTATAAATAATTAATATAATTATATATTATGCATTAAAAATATATATTATTATTTTAAAGTGTATTATAATTAAATAATATATATTGAAAGTTATGTTTTAAATAAAGTTAAAATAATAATATATTTATAAAATAATAAATAAAACATTAGAATAAAATTATATTAATTGGTATTGTTATTAATATATTATATATATAAATAATGATATTATAAATATATAATATTATTATATATAAGTAGAATAAAATTACAATTTTCTTCTTTTTAATTAAATATATATTTATTATAAATATTATATTTTTATATTTATTATATATCCCTTTAAATAATTGTGTGTGTGTGTGTGTATTGCAGACAGGTATAAGCCATCAACTACCCGTCAGCATAAGTAACCCATTAACAATTCGTCAGCATATGCTGACGGATTTTTGATCGTCAGCATTTACTTATTTTTTTTGTAGTGCTACATAGAAATGTACACCGACAGCAGCCAAAGTTGGCTTTAATGCGACGATTGCACAAAATGTTGTGAGCAAACGCCAACGCCATTTCCGATAGAAAATATCATCATCTTTTTGCCCCGTCATTGATGGAAATAAGAATGTGGCTTACAAGTGTAAGTATCACCACGGAGACAACACTCATGAGATTTTAGCCCACGAATGGTTTCACCTCATAACGAAGAAATGTGGATTATCAAAAATCGAGAACGTACAATTAGGGCGTGGTTTGAACTAATGGGCCTCGAATGGGACAATATACATTTTGGTGAACAACCTAGTTATATATCAAAAGGAAAATTCTCATACTGTCTGCCTGTTATAAGTTCGGAAAAAACACTTAGTACGTATCTGAGATTTGGAGACGATATTGTCCATAACAAAAATTTCGAAAGCACCCCGTGTACAGAAGGAAAAAATGTAGCCTTTGTTATGTAGAAATAAAGGAAATTATCATTAATCATACGAGGCTTAATATTATCCCACAAGTGTTTGCATTTAAGAACAACAATAGTAAATTGAGCTGCATAATCGACACGGGCACCCCTTATTGAATCCTAGAAGTGTTTGCACTTAAGAACAACTAGTTTTTTTTATACACGTGCGGTGCACGGGGTAGAAGGTTAAAATATAAAAATACAAATCATATTAATATTACTTTTATTATTATCTACTATGTGAGGATATAAATAAACAGAGAGATAGAGATGAAGATAAATAACTAAAAAGATCCGCACTACATAAATTATAGATATATATGAACGTTAATATTATACGTTAGTGAGTAGTTCTTTGTACATTACATTATTGGTCATGTTCGATTCCGAATCGTCATCACCACAAACTAATATTCTCAAACCCTTTTGATGGGTTATACGTGACAAATCAATATATAATTGACCATGACTGAACACGAGATTCTTCAGATAAAGGCCGACGTTTGAAAGTGATTGACCCTTACTCTTATTTATCGTTATCGCATATGAAATCATGAGTGATCGAAGAACTCTTAGCACTCTAAGAAATATTCTCCGCAATAGTACGGAGTCGATTGTAGAGCGGTAAGCTTTCCCTAGTCGTGTCTCTCGGGGATAGATATAATCGGCGGTCGGTGTTTTAGTTAATCTCTTGTTAATCTAAATTACACTAATCTACTCCTAAGAAAGCATTTAGTCGTTAGCTTGATTTGAGATTTGAATTTAAAATAAGACTTTAATGAAAATAAAGAGAATGAGGGTTTAGGGTGTTCGGTTCGTCTCCACGATTAATCGATTTTCGCTGAGCACTTAATCCACAATTCGGGGTTGTCAATCCCAAATGTCGATCAAGTATTGAGGTCGTCAATCCCAATTCTCGACAAGCACCGATTAATGGTTCTAAACGAACCTAAACCCTAAACCCCTAATTTCTAAACAAGTTGCATCAAATATAATTTAAAGCTTGCTTGAAAGTAATTAATTGATTACATTAACTAAACTTAATTAACAACATTGCATAAATTAAAATTACCAAACTAAGAAGGCTTGCAAATTGAAAGGAAAATTGGAGGGAAAAACAAAGTTTGAAAGTTAAAATAAGTCAAAAGCATTAAATTAAAAGAAAGTCAAATTTTCCAAAGAGACAAAGTTCATAAATCTTTCAAGGACTAAGAGAATGTCTAACTAAAAGGGGTAAAAAGCTTCAAACCAACATCCATGGAGTTTTACTAGAACAAGAACAACTAGAATCTAAAATGAGAAATTGAAGAACAATGAAAAGAAAACAACACAAACAAAAGCTTAATAACCACACAACAACAAGAACAATCATTCAAGAACAAAGCATAACAATGAAGGGAAAGAAAACTACCAATTACATTAAGCACCAAACAAGAACTTCAAATGTAGATTACAACCTTCAAAAGCAAATCCAAATTTTCAACACAACTAAGCTCACAAATGAAGGAGTTGTCACAGTCTCCAACACTTTTTAACTAAAACTAACCTAACTAAACTAACTACTAAGCTAACTAAACTACATAATCTAAGAATTAAGCTAGGGTTTTTTATTGCAATGAATGGTAGAGGCTTGGAGGAGATGGAACAAGTCCAAGACCACCAAGGAAAGTTGTTTTTTTTGTGAATAATGGGTGGGAATCATATATGGGTAGATAAGTGGCAAAATGGTCTCTTTTTTCCGCCAAAATCACACATCCTCAGCATTTCAGTCGATCGACTGACTTGTTCAAACGCCCCAAACTTTCTGCCGAGCAGTCGATCGACTGAAATCCAGTCGATCGACTGACAAAAACACAGAATCAGCCCTCGATGTCTTCATATGAAATTTAGCCCTTCTCTTGGCTTTCATTTGGCATTTGATTTGTGATTTGGAATTTTCCTCCGAGAGTTATGGGCTCCGCACCAAAACCTGCCACAAGCGAGGCCACGACGAACCATCTCCACTTAAAGCTGCTTTTTACCATTCTTAAACTCAGAATTTGGGATTGTTGTAAACACAAGAGTTTTAGATATTTCTCTCAGCTTTCCAATGATATAAGGTGGAGGCAAATGTCACAAGTGGTTTTGGAGTTATGCTTGCATTAAGACAACTGAGACATCCACAGAGCGAATGCATGAGGTGACAATGAAAATGGCCACATTTCTCGTCATTTCTGGTCGATCCTCGCACCAAAGACATGTGGATTGGCAATGAGTGTCTCGGGTTTGAATCATCTTCCGACCTCGTCTTGGGCCCACTTTGACCAATGTTGACCTTCAAAACAAAAACTAATAAAAAACTAAGAAAATATAAGAAAAACTACTAAAAACAAAGAAAACACTAAAAAACCTAAAACTAACAAAATAGGCCAAAACGACTCCTAATACCCATAAATGCAAGCAAAACACATGCAAACACAACACAAAAAGGTAACAAAAATGCGTACAAAAAAGTACAAATCAATGAGCGAAAGTTGTCTTCTTTAAACTTTGAAAGGTATTCTAACATCAGAAGGCGTTAGACTCATGCAGGGAAGCAACACCTTTTTGTCTGCCTTTGCACCAATTAGAATTTTACATTCAAGGACGTGCGTGGAACGTCTTGCAACATCCAATCTCGTCCCGTTACATAATCCCATGGAGTGGTCTATGTTCCTCAATAACATAATGGGAGTCCCCACCTTCAGATGCAATTCGTGATTGGGCACCCTACAATACTTTATACCATCCAAGAATTCAAGCGTGTGCAAATCACTCAATAAGTCATTCCCACCGTCGGATTTTCAAAAAAAAATAAATTAATTAAATAATCTCATAATCTAAATTTACAATTACACACAATTCATCCATAAAAAGAATTAATAAAGTAAATTAAACTAATCCACGTGAATGGAAATTAAAATAAAATTCTCAAATCTATACATTACCAGATGCATAATTTTAATTAAACACAATAGATTTAATAAAATTACCAGATAATACATTTAAATTACATAATAATAAAATAAGATATTATTCTAATATCTTAATTTAATTAAAAATTAATAAAGTACACACACACACACACACACATATATATATATATATATATATATATATATATATATATATATATATAGCTTTTCACTTCAAATTACGATTACAAACAAATTGAATTTACTCTACGATTAATAATATATTATAGATTAAATTAAATTAATCTACATTAATATGTGAACAAAGTATTTTAAAACTAATAAAATATATACATGCATACATATATACATACAAAAAACAAATACTTATAATTTAAAGTAAGAAAAAAGAATATAATGTTATTAAATTAATAATCAAAATAAATAACTAAATTTGAAAAAACAAAACAAAACAAAATACATAGACATATTAATAAAATATTATATTATATATAAAAATGTTTAAATTATTTTAGGAATACAAGCAAAATATTGTTTAGAAGCCCAATTTATGATAATAGTAATAGTAATAGTAATAACAATAACAATAACAACAACAACAACAACAACAACAACAACAACAACAACAACAACAAACTAAGACATTCGATTTTCGAACAACTTGACATTGATTTTCTTTATAACACCCAGTAATTCGTCCTCCCTATTTTACATAATTAGAGACAATTTAAGCCAATTCAATACATTAATCGAATATTAGTAGACAATTCGAACCTATATATCTATATATAATGATAAATATTAGTAGACTAACCGCACCTATATATCTACATATAATAATTAAATTATTGAGAACCAATAATTACCTCCGAATCATGAAAAATGATCTTCATAGAAGTTCTTTGTTTCTTATCATCAAATCCTGACCGAACAAAAAATCGAACAACTCTAAGCTTAAGTTCTTTTTTATTCGTCCGGTCGATGTCTTTTGATGAGTCCAAATAAAGGAGACATCGTTCTAAAAATTCTTCCTATCCAAGTTTTGAAAATAGAGAAAAAGCACAGACACATTCGGGTGGGGAATTGAAATTGATTTGCAAATAATAGGAACCTATATTTATAGGGATAATTAGTTGAAACCCTAGAAATTCAAGTTTTGGAATTCTGATAACCCAAACAGATATGATTTCGTATCCCCTCATTACATATATTGTATCCGATTTTAATTTTTTGTCCATTTTTTATTTGTCAATTATGGAACGAAAAGATAAATCTATTCCATGAATTAAATGTCTTTAATTAAGCAAACAAATCGTATAAAATCTTATTTTCTTTAAAAAAAATATGATTCTGACTTGAGATATCAAAATTATTCAATATTGAATAAAAATCTGATGTACTGTATTTTCTTTGTTTAGAATTCTATTTTTTGTACTTTTTTAATTGGTTGATTTTAGAGTGAAAAAATCAATATGCTGCATTTTCCATAAATTAAAAATGTTTAATTATGCAAGCAAATTGTATGAAATCTGATTTTTTTTAAAAATATGATTCGAACTTGAGATCTCGGAATTATTCAATATTGAATAAAAATCTGATGTACTGTATTTTTTGTCTTGAATTCTGTTTTTCGTACATTTTTTATTATTTATTTTATTTTTAAAAAATTGATCTGCTGTATTTTTCATAAATTTAATGTCTTTAATTAGGCAAACAAATCTTAGGAAATCAAAAATCTGATTTACTGTATTTCTTTTGTTTAGGATTCTAATTCTGCAAGTATTTCGCATTAAATCAAATACCGATTATTTAAAACAAAATTATTGTAGAAGATACCAGATTCCTTAGAGTTTAATTATGCAAGGAGATTAATATTTCTTCAATTTAATATGCTTTTATGTTTTTGTTATTTTTTGCCAAATTAGTTATATTTGGGGCATGTAATTTATTTAAGTTTGATGTCTTACTTTGTTTCTTTGGATCGCGATTTTTTTATAGGGCCTCTAATTTAATGTATTTTCATGTTTTATTTTTCTTTATTCGGGRCATGTAATTAAATTTATTTTTATAGTTGCTTTTATTATGCTTGCTTTATCTATTATTTCAACTCAAAATACCAAAAAAATACATTTTATCTTTAATCATCTAAACATTTGACTATTAGATAAACTAATTTTTATCATTGTAATCACTAATTATATGATAGAAAAACTGATTTAAAACCTAATAAATGGATATATATAAATATATATATATATAGGGTTGGGTTCAAATGAGAACTCGTCAATATATGCGAACCTAGGGACTCATCTTGACCATTAGATTGTATAATCTTGATGGTTGAGATTGTTTAGATCTAAGAGTAAGTCTAAATCACAAAACATCAAAAAACAAGCAGTTCAGCAACAGGAAAGCAGAAAACCAAAAATAGGAAAAAGTGCTTGACTTTTATTCCTTAATATCAGGTCGGATCGGCCTTGGCCAGATCCTTTTACAGGGTAGAGCTCTTGTTACAAGCCTTTCTCTCTCTAACTCTCTATGTATTTCTCTCTCTAGAAGATTGGGCTCCTGTCTCTCTCTTGGAGAGGCTATTTATAGTTTTCCTTCCAAACCCTAATTGGACACGTGTCACCACCTGGATGCACCGACTTACTTGGCTAATAAGCCAATCACAAAAACCCTAACCCTAATTAGACACCTGGCGCTTTCTCATTGGTTGCACATCCCTTTCTGAGCCAGAGAATAAAGCCTTGATCATATCTCTTCCGCCGATTCAGAGCTGTCCTCATCTCATTCAAGCGTCGAACTGACCCTTCTTCATAGTCGTCCAGTCCTAGTCAAACCGTTCTTATCCCTCGATCCTAACCTCAAACAAAGGCAGGGAATGAGTTGATCCGAACTCTTTCCCAAGCATCAAATCGATAAAGCCGTCCTTATCTTGACATTGTGTCGAACCGACCTTTACTCGCAGCCAACCATCCTTAGCCAACCCGTTGTTCACTTACCAAGCCCAATTTCAACTAGAAACAGGAGGAGGTGGACAGTTCTAATCTTCCTTTCAAGCGTCGAGCCGATCTGGATGCTTTCCCGGAGGCCTGGAATGTAATTAGTTGAACAACCATACCTGAAGGGTGCTCTCAGGTACGTGCCCTTGGGTTGGGGTGCGCTCGGCAGGTCATGCTCGATAGCTTAGCAGGTCATGCTCGACAGCTTAGCAGGTCATGCTCAACAGCTCATGCTTGGCAGCTCATGCTGGGCAGCTCGGCAGCTCATGCTTGGCAGCTCGACAGGTCCATGCTCAACAGCTCATGCTTGGCAGCTCATGCTGGGCAGCTCGGCAGGTCATGCTCGGCAGCTCATGCTTGGCAGCTCGGCAGGTCATGCTCGGCAGCCTAGCAGGTCATGCTCAACAGCTCATGCTTGGTAGCTCATGCTGGGCAGCTTTACAGCTCAGCAGGTCATGCTCGACAGCTCATGCTTGGCAGCTCGGCAGGTCATGCTCGGCAGCCTAGCAGGTCATGCTCAACAGCTCATGCTTGGCAGCTCGGCAAGTCATGCTCGATAGCTCATGCTTGGCAGCTCGGCAGGTCATGCTCGGCAGCCTAGCAGTTCATGCTCAACAGCTCATGCTTGGCAGCTCATGCTGGGCAGCTCGGCAGGTCATGCTCGGCAGCTCAGCAGGTCATGCTCAACAGCTCATTCTTGGCAGCTCATGCTAGGTAGCTCGGCAGCTCATGCTTGGCAGGTCATGCTGGGCAGCTCGGCAGGTCATGCTCGGCAGCTCAGCAGGTCCATGCTGGGCAGCTCGGCAGGTCATGCTCGGCGGCTCAGCAGGTCATGCTCAACAGCTCATGCTCGGCAGCTCAGCAGGTTATGCTCAACAGCTCATGCTTGGCAGCTCGACGAGAGAGCTGGCGTGCAATTCGACAACCCAACTCGACTTTTTGCGTCCCATTGGCCCGGACTTGGTCATATGCGCTCACTATTTTCTATTTGGTTACCTATGCCAGGTCGACTATCAATAAGCCCCTGAGTGAGGAGTCGGCTATTCATTTGCCGGGTTCGGACTCACCATCTTTTTTAGGGATGGGTCGACATGGAAGGTTTAAATTTGTGGTTTCGGCATTTTGCTCCGTTTGTTATGGTATGCCCATAGTTCTGCCCCGTTCGTCATATTCGTGGTCTGTTCCTCCGGTCGTACGTAGTACGGATCGTCAGTGTACCGTCCGATTAGACAAGAGCCCCATGTCTCTTTCCTTTTCGTCCTCTTCCTCATCAATGATCATTGGGGCCCCTTATCCTCTTCCCTTTTGTGGGAAAGTGTGCCTTTGTCCTCTTCTCCTTAAATGGAGTGGGTGCCCATCACTTCTCTTTCTTATAAATGAACGAATCCTCCTTTCTTCAAGTCACTTCATCCTTTGTTTTCTATTTCCCCAAACTTATAAGACTTGTTTTTCTTTGAGGTCTTCTTGAGGAACAAAGCCCTTTTGCTTCTCTTTTTCTCTTTTGTCTTCGTGTTCGACTTTGCCGCCTTCTACCAGTTCTCCTTCCATTTCGAGCTTTCTTCTTGTTTTGTACTCTAAGGTAAAAAAATTTCTCTTTTGTTATTTGTTGTTCAAATATCTTATAACCCGGGGTACTCTCCGGATGGGTCCGGTGAGGTGGGTTACGGGGGTGACACGAACTATAGTGGGGTTCGTCCTGAACCGAGGGGCTACGGCTCCCAGTTCGGCCTGAATGAGTACGGAAGCTTCGTCTTTGGCTCTGCTCAGCCTCCCGATTTTGGGAGGTTTGACGATGTGGATCAGTTCGGCTCGAGTGCTTCGTTCGGTCCTGGTGGTCAGTTCGGGGCAGCTTGTGATTTCGGGCCGAGAGTAGAGGTGGGTGCGGGTTATGCGCATAACGAGGCCGGTCCCCCTGGCTTGACCGAACAACGTGCGGAGGGTTGGTTCAACGATTTGAGCCCAGACAAGACCGGGCTACCGAGTGGCTCGGCCCTTTATCGTAAGGCGGCCGGGAGGTCAAAAGAGGCTCGAGTCGAAGACGACGATTCTGATGAGCCGGCTCCTATTAAAGTGGGGAGACGCTCT
>BMAC01000871.1:460483-474280 GCA_014905375.1 Phtheirospermum japonicum | reverse complement strand
CCGTTGCGCTTCCTTGCTTTGTCTGTCCAATCCCGAGTCGAGTATCAACGATCCCAATGAGCGTGGGCCCCGCTTGGACGTCCTACGGCCAAGAAAAGCAGAAACCGTGAAAAAACTACGAAAATAAATAAAGAAAAAACGTACAAAAGCTAAGAAAATCTAGAAATACGAAAAACGGCCAACCCGACTCCTAAATCAACAAAAAGCAAGTGAAAAACACGCAACGTGAAACAAAAACGAAAAGGAAAATATGTACGAAAAAGATGCAAATCACACGTCTGTCTCCAATTCTCGATCTTTTGCTACTCGTCGTTTCACCGGAAAGCTTGTTCTTCACTTCTTGAACATCGAACCTCGTCTATTACGCGTTAAACTCTTCCGGTTACTTAGCTGTAAGGTGAAAAACAACGAAATATCACCTACTTGCATCAATTACGATCAAAATGCGGTAAAATAAGCTGGAATTATAAAAATACGAGATTAAGCTTAAATCGTCCAACTTATACCAAAAACAAATATAAAAACGAACTAAAAAGCTAATAAAAATAAGGACAAATCTACTATAATCAATAACGTTGAGATAAGAGATTTAGACTAGCTTCCGAACACCTAAAAGTAACGAGTTGACCTCCATGTACGTCACCCATCCATGCCTCGGCCAAAGTCTATCCCTACTCAAACCGCCAAGTCGTCACCCGACTAGCCCAGTCATCTAAACACCTCTTTAACAATATAATCTATGAAATAAAAAAATAAAAGTAAGAACTCAACTTGTACAAGGTTTTCTCTTCTTGTACTTATTCTTTCTTTTTTTTATCTTTTTCCTTTTCTTTTCTTTTCTTTTTCTCTTTTCTCTCTTTTTTCTTTTAATAAGTACCCATAACGATGAGGTACAAAATGAGCATAATTTACATAAATCACAAACGAGAGTTCATTGACTCCAACCTTACGTTGCTAAATGCAACTGATAATATTTTTCAACTTTGCACGTGGAGTTTTAACGTCTCCAAAATAAAAACAAAAATKACATAAAATCCTATAGAGGTTAACTGAAAACGGGGCTAGTAGAGAGTATTCGACTCTTAAGAACGAAACATGAATAGAACAGGGGACAAGATACTTCATAGATTATTTACACTTCATTCCCCATAATTACACTATTGTTTGAACGGAAGTCTAAATATCCTAACCAAAGCATCTAACCATGTCACTTCGTCAAGGTTCTAATCAATAACAATACACACAACTCAAATCAACCACAAGCAAGCATACTAAGTATAAATCAATCGCATAAATCAACTAAATTAACCAATATCCAATAACAAGCATAAACGATTAAGCTAATTAAACTAGTTCTAGCATGAATTAAGAATTAAACTAACAATTAAACTAGAATTTAACTACTAAATTAACTAAGAGTTTAGAGAACTTATTGGAACTACGAAAAGCAGTAAAAAGCTCCAGCTATTCCGGAAGTTGAACGTTGATCTTGGGTGAAGAATGAATCCCGAACTCGAATTCGATGTTTTGGATGCGTTGTTCTTCGATCCTTGATCTCCGTCTTCAAGTCTCGTTATGAGATGTGGGATTATTGTTCTTATCAGCTCAAATACCCTAGGGGGTCGTGTCTTCTTCTGAAAATCCGAAATAATGAGGGTTTATATAGAATTTGCATGACTTGGCGCATAAGAAACCCTAAAATCCGAATTCTGGGCCGTCGCGTCGACGGTGCGTCGACGTAGCGTCGACTGACACGCGCTGGTGCTCGGCGGGACTCGGCAGACTTGGTCGGCAGGTGTGCGCGTCGGCTGGGCAGGAGCGTCGACGGGGTGTGTCGACATCGACGCTTCAGCAAGTATCGTCGACGTTGCGTTGATGTAGGTGCGTCGACATCGACGCCTCAGAATGTAGCATCGACGTTGCGTCGACGGAGCGTCGACTGACGTGGTCATGACTCGCTGACATGGCTCGCGTCGATGGTGCGTCGACGGTTGCGTCAGTCGAAGCGACTGCACGTCTGTCTCCAATTCTCGATCTTTTGCTACTCGTTTCACCGGAAAGCTTGTTCTTCACTTCTTGAACATCGAACCTCGTCTATTACGCGTTAAACTCTTCCGGTTACTTAGCTGTAAGGTGAAAACAACGAAATATCACCTACTTGCATCAATTACGATCAAAATGCGGTAAAATAAGCTGGAATTATAAAAATACGAGATTAAGCTTAAATCGTCCAACTTATACCAAAAACAAATATAAAAACGAACTAAAAAGCTAATAAAAATAAGGACAAATCTACTATAATCAATAACGTTGAGATAAGAGATTTAGACTAGCTTCCGAACACCTAAAGTAACGAGTTGACCTCCATGTACGTCACCCATCCATGCCTCGGCCAAAGTCTATCYCTACTCAAACCGCCAAGTCGTCACCCGACTAGCCCTGTCATCTAAACACCTCTTTAACAATATAATCTAAGAAATAAAAAAATAAAAGTAAGAAATCAACTTGTACAAGGTTTTCTCTTCTTGTACTTATTCTTTCTTTTTTTTTCTTTTTCCTTTTCTTTTCTTTTTTTCTTTTCTCTCTTTTTTCTTTTAATAAGTACCCATAAAGATGAGGTACAAAACGAGCATAATTTACATAAATCACAAACGAGAGTTCATTGACTCCAACCTTACGTTGCTAAGTGCAACTGATAATATTCTTCAACTTTGCACGTGGAGTTTTAACGTCTCCAAAATAAAAACAAAAATTACATAAAATCCTATAGAGGTTAACTGGAAATGGGGCTAGTAGAGAGTATTCGACTCTTAAGAACGAAACATGAATAGAACAGGGGACAAGATACTTCATAGATTATTTACACTTCATTCCCCACAATTACACTATTGTTCGAATGGAAGTCTAAATATCCTAACAAAAGCATCTAACCATGTCACTTCGTCAAGGTTCTAATCAATAACAATACACACAACTCAAATCAACCACAAGCAAGCATACAAAAATTTATTAACCAAACCAAGGACAAACCCCCCCACACTTAAACCATACAATGTCCACATTGTATAAAATGAAAAATTAAGCTAAGTATGGTAAAAAATAAGAGAAGGAGAGATACGTCCCTGAAATCGCGCTTGTGATGATGAGTTGAGCATCCAAGATCATCTAACGGGCTTCAAAGTCGAGGGGAACCTGAAATAAAAACAAAAAGAACAGAAAACACACAAAAACAAATAAGATTAAAAAGGCTTGGGTTCCCTCTCAAGAAGCGCTTAATTAGCGTCTTTAGCTTGACGTGTAAACGGTCGATGTCATCCCGGGTCCAAAAATAGATGACGATCGTGCCACGCCTTGGTATTCTCTAAAAGCAAGAGTTGGCAATGATAATCACCAAGGCGGGCATAAAAATCACGTCCCGAGATGCAAAACACTCCAACTAGCTTCGGAGGTCGGAAACGCGAGTAATCGATCACCTCGAATATGTCAAACCAAAATTGCGGCATGGGCTGATCGGGCACCTTCTCTACTATCTCATCTACCACCTCAAAATCAAATTTCAACAAAGCTTTGAGTGGTTCAAAATACGACTCAATAGTCTCACTCTCCTCCAAAATCAGCACCATAACTCCACCTTCTTCACCAAGAGCCGGGAGGCTCGAATCTCCAACATCCTCCGGGAACTCCAACGGCAAAATCCCTTCTTCGTCCTCCTTAAAGACGTCATCAGTTAGCACAATCGGGGCGGCAAATTCAACCAAATCTCCAATAAACTCCTCTTTACACAACCTTTCTAAACAATTGTTCAAGCTTGATTCCATACACGAAGGAGACAAGGGATAATAATCATAGCTCGGAATATAAGTATGTAGTTCATGAGGAGCATATGGATCATTAAATCTCCAATCGTGATATGTAGCTGGGATGTGATGACCAAAACTATGATCGGAAAAATTAGCATAAGAGTCAATATGGGCCGAATTGTAGGAATTTGAAAGCGGGGCCCATTGGTGATTCGGAGGATCGGATGGGTGAAAGTAGAACGTATCCATGAATCGATCATAAATTTCCTCCCACGATCTCAAGGAGTCGGGCTCTAAATCCAGCAACCATGTTCCCGCCCGATCCTTTACCGTGAAAATAAAAAGTCTTATTTTCACTTGATCTATCGACATGCCGAAAAGAGGAAATGTCGAGATGATGGTATTATACTCTCGGATGAAGTTCAACGGGTCTTCGCTCGATAGTCCATGAAAAATCGGGAGTTGCTCAAGGTAAAACTCATCAAGATCGTACTCCCGCATTGCAAAGCTCATAGGAATTGCCGGTCGATACCCGTGCCAATTGGACATTGGGCAAAACATCTCTTCATCGAAAGGTGGAGCGTCAAAGTCATCATATGGCGAACTTGCTCGATAGTTTGCCATCTTCAATCTAAAATCTCAAATTGTCAAAGCTTGGCTACAAAGCACAATACTCAACAAACGAGATTAAATGTACCAACAAGAACAAAAAGAAACAAAAACAAAATTCACAAACAAACACTAACACAAACAAACAAATAAGAATACGAACAAAAATAAATAAAAGCAAACACCAAAAATCGTAGCCTTTAGCCTTCCCCGGCAACGGCGCCAAATTTTGAATCGAACTTTTTCGCGTTTAAAAATAATGAAAAGCTCGTCCGCAAGAGAACGGAGCTATTGTAGGCGATAAGTTGACTCGAGTCGAATCACAAGGAAGACTAATCGGAAACTATTTCGGTGTTCGATTTTACGTACTTAGAAACGAAAATAAAAACTGAACTAAACTAAAATAAACACACGATCAAATAAGGTTTGAAGTTTTCTAACATCTACGAGCAATGAAATAAAAAGATTTTAAAAAAACGATTATGAAAACGAGGGTCTAGTGTGCCGGAATCGTCTCCACGATCGGGGTTGTCAATCCCGATGGTTCAAAACGACCATAGGTACACTAGACCGACAAACTTATCCGAAAACAAACATCATCATGATCAACTTCATAATAATAACGCAAGCATGATCACAACCGATAATAAAACAAACAACTAATCTAATGAGAACTAACAACTAAACTACTAAAGCCAATAACATACATTAAAAACTAGGAAAAACAATAAAAGGTTTATACTAAATTAGCAAAAGCAAAGTACATAACAACATCAAAGCAAAGATTATTAAAGCCAAATACACAAAGCAAATAACAACATCAAAGCGAAAGTTATTAAATCCAAATACATAAAGCAAATAAAAAGGTGCAGAAAAAACCTATAATCTAAGAAAGCAACAGCCATCGAGTGATCTTCAGCGACGAGAAACGACCTTGAACATCGGACGACATGGAAATGACGAACTACAAATTATTAAATGCTAATCTTGCTCGAATGGAAGGGTGGCATGAACCGAGGGTGCTTTGTATCGTTCTGGACCTTTCCCCCTCGTCCCAGCCCTCCAAAATGAAGAAAACCTCCGGATTTTATAGATTTTTCGAAAATAACCGCTCAAACTGCCGGAGCGTTGATGGTGCGTCAGTCGACGCGAGCCAGGTGCATGCGTCGACCAGGCAGAGCGTCGACTGACGGGCCTCGGATCGACGCTTCAGAACCTTTGCGTCGACGGTGCGTCAGTCGACGCAAGCCAGGCTGCACGCGTCGACTGACGGGCCTAGGATTGACGCTTCATAACCTTTGCGTCGACGGTGCATCGACGGTGCGTCAGTCGACGCGGGCGTAGCGTCGGCAGTGCGTCGACGGTGCATCAGTCGACGCACCTGCATGGCTTCAGCTCGTCGCTCGTCCCGTTTTCCTCGTTTTGAGCTGAGATATTAACATTAACAAAATTAGATTATTTCATATAAAATAAAGTAAAAACACATTAAACACCATGAGAAAYGAAAAACATAAAAAAGGAAGAAAAACGATAAAAAGATAAACTAAAAACACATTAAAGCACACAACATACGATGCAAAAATACACGAAAATCACATACAAATATGTACAAATCAAACCCAACACTAATTGTAATAAACAATATGATATCAACTACAATAGATTTGGAAAAAGATCAACTAATTCCAAAATAAAAAAAAGGGGAAGGTCGACTCTGAAAGCAAATGTTGCTAAACACAATAATTTTGAAAGCATTCATGTCATAGTTAATTGAGGCATTGACCATATGCTCCTATAGGTAAATATATCATCAAAAACAGTCCATTAGTATTTTAACTTACCATTTAATCCAAAATACTACATAAGATTACTAATTTAACCTTATTAACCATTTTTTTGTTCAGCATTTTTTTCTTTCAAGTTTAATTCAACCAAAATTCATATTATTTTATACTTATTTCATACTACCCACCATTCAACTAAAATCCATACCCGACACTATTCAACCAAAATCCATACTACTTCATATTAATTTCATACTACAAAATCCATTCTACTTATTAATTAATTTCATACTACAAAATCCATACTAATTAATTAAAATGAACAATATTTTTTTATATTAATAATTCACTTTTTGACTTTAGTATTGTTTTTCTTTTAATTAATTAAATGATAAAGGAGTTAAGCGCGTTTTCTCCAACCCATGTGAACCTCATTACTTTATTTCTTAATTTCAAATCACTATAATTGACTCAAAATAAACGTGGAACAGTGAAGAGATCCATTTTCCATTAATCAATCATGAAAAATATTTGAACGACGTGAGACTATAACTTAATAATTAATAGGATAATTTATATCATCATGTCAGCGCGTTTGGTGTGTGAGAGCGATAGACAGTACAAGTGTGAATATATTACCCTTAAAAATAGATTACTAGAGGGGGGTATTGTAGACAATTTATATCATGATTTTTGATTGAATGGTAAATATTTGACTTAAATAGGATGAATTTTAATTAGATGATTATAAGGCAATTAAGTGGGATTAATGTATATCAAATGGGAATTTTTCTTACTTAATTTCGATTGAAGTTCAAAATCAAATTTATTCTGATAGGTATGCATTTATGTTTTACATACTAATCGATTCAACACTATTGTAATATTTATATTTTATTAACACTTATACTATCATTTGCTCATTGTGCGGAGGGAAAAAATTATATTCACATGAAATTGTACCAGACCTATAATCCATGCTAGATAGTGAAAAAATTTAAAAAAAACCATGTAAGAGAGAAAAAAAGTCACATGGGATTATTTTTCTTTTTTAATTATATAAGAATTTAATTAACATAATTAGGATAAATATCCTCACTAATATTAAAATAACAAGATCATATATATATATATATAATCACTTTTTATGTTATTTTTGGTTTTTATTGTGAGATTTTTGTTATTTTATTTAATGGTTTTCTTTTTCTTTTTTGCGAGTCCAATAATATCAAATTTGCTACTTTTTCTCAAAAGTAATTTGACCAATTTTTTAAATTAAATTATCTAAAAATGACAACATAATTCAGTATTTATTTTATTGGCTATCAACATGTTATCTATCGAATATTATTATGATTCAATATTTTCTTATTTGAATTGATCTCATAAATAATGTTTAATATTAATGATGATTTAGTTTTTTAATTAATTATGTAGGAGCTTTCTTAACATAATTAGGATGGATACCCTAATTAATATTAAAATTAATAATAGATCATCTATATATATATATATTATGTGTGTGTGTGTGTGTGTTATTTTATTTTTTATTGTGAGTCCAACAATATCAAATTTGTCACTTTTTCTCAAAAATAATTTTACCACTTTTTTAATTAAAATATGCAAAATTTCACAATGCAATACAATGTAGTATTTTGTTTTATTGGCTATCAACATGTTATTTATCAGATATTATTATGATTCAATATTTTTGATTTGAATTGATTTCTTAAAATAATGTATTTTGTTACTATCTCAATAATCATGCAAAACAATATAAGTGCGATACCAGCATCGAGTGGAATGAACACTGTAGTATACTATAATAGATTCGTAAAAAGATCAACTAAATGTCTATTAGTTATTGGTGATATTGATCCACAAAGTGGTAGCAAGAGAATTGCAGTAGAAAAGAGATCTGGTAATTTGAAACATATCAACGAGTTACATCCTTCGTATGTTGCTCTACATTATCCATTACTATTTTCATGTGGTGAAGACATCCATAGGGAAGACATATCTTTTTCTGAACCTCGAAAACCTAAAGGCAAGGGTAAACAATATGTGTGCCAGGTGGAGTTCTTTTCTCACCAATTGCATAAAAGAGACTTGGAGGTACTCACTATCTATATAGTCGACGACTCACACAACAATTCATAATTCATGCATATATGATTATTGAATCTTCGAAATTGTGGTACATCAGAATTCATCAAAAAATTATGAAGTGAGATGTAAAATGTGATTGTTGATAGTGTTATGAGGTGAAACAGATGGCTCAAGCGTTGATGCTCATGTTGTCTTGCCCGCGACATTTACTAGCGGTTCTTCAGAGGATTGTTTCACATAATTTTTATCTATTATTGAATTTTGTAGATTATTTAAATGTTAAACAGTGTAACCAATTTACATCTATCATGTATTTGTTCAAATATGTAAATAAATATAACTATAGGTTCACTGTAACATTCTATCGGAACAAATGTGGGTATGCAGAGGATTAAAAGATTGATGAGATCAACATGTATTATGATTGTCATTACATTTCTCCATGCGAAGCGATGTGGAGGGTATTAGTTTATGAAATTCAGTATAAAACTCCACCTATCATGTGTTTGAGTTTTCATTTTCCAGAAGAGCATAATGTATTGTATAATGATAATGATCAGTTGAACGCAATGAAGCGCAAGTCAAAAACACCATATCATATTTTAGGTTGGTTCAAGAAAAATAAGAAAATTTGAAAGCACGGAGTTTGCCTTATGTTGAGCTTCTTAAAAATGTTTTTTAGTACTCAAAAATAAAAGAATGGACACCTAGAGAACTAGATTTGTTTTCATTAGTACGAATTACTATATTTTGCCAAAAGTGATAAAGTCGTGGATGCAGTACATTTAACCAAGAGTGGTGTATTTCTCATCTATAGATATTGAGGGCGCTTTCTACAACTGTTAAATCTAATAGTGGAATTGTTAATATCTAATGACATAACTTCTCTTCTTCTTTCGAAAGGAAGAACTGGGCATTTTAAATTTATGGTTACTTTTAATATCCACCAATATTTTGATCATTATTGGTACTCCACTTGTGAAATTAATGGTGGATGCACATCTCATTATTTGGGACGAAACTCCAATGATGCATAGCTATTATTTTGAAACTTTGGACAAAACATTGAAAGACGTGATGAGATCAAAATGATTCTAATACGCAGCTTACATTTGATAACAAAATAATAATTATTAGTTGAGATTTTCATCAAATTTTGACGGTTGTTCCAAAAGGCACTAGACCAGACATAGTTCACACAGTGATCAAATGTTCGTATTTATGGACTTATTACATAGTTTTGAAGTGGACCAAGAACGTGGTGCTGTAAAATCACAATCAGATCCCAATTGTGTCAAGTTAAAGAAATTTGTCAACTCGATAAATAGTATAAGAGATGTAATAGTTGGAGGACCAAATGATAGTATCGTTCAAATTGAAATCCAGGTTATCTATTATTAAAAGATGATGGTGACTATGTTCCGATAATTATGGCGAGCACATATCTACAATTTGGAAAAACTACTGAATGCTTCGCTTATTTGGAGGGTTGTGCTATTCTTTCCCCAACACTTGATGTCATCGATTTGAATAATAAATATATGATCTCATCAAATGATGGAGAATGTAATGTATATCTTAGCTCTGATAATGTATGTTCCATGTTTCAAAATACAGTTAACCATGTTAACTAATCGATTACGATAAATTGGATCGAATTTTTCTATTTTTCCCAGTCTGATCCTGTTGCTTTCAAGGCTTATGGGGGAGTTCAAAGAGCTAAGTCATAAGGTAGCGAAAGAGCGGGAAAGACAGCTAAGCCCCGGTGTAGCTGGCATACGACCGATTCAAATATTGACATATTGTAGGACGTTCGCTCACTAGAGTTTCTAAATACCATTAAATTTAATAGATTGCCAAACTATGAGCTAAAACTAAAAATTAGAATTCCACTCATGTTTTTGAGAAATATCGATCATTCCCTTATATTGTATAATGTTGGTTGTTAACTTGACTATCATATTGTATAGGCTAATATCTCAAAGAAGCAATGCAAGTTAGTTGTTGTTAATCCCTATAATAACTGTCACACCATCCAATCCAAGGTTGCCTTTTAAGTTCCAACGATGATAATTTCCTCTTATTGTGTCATATGTTATGATGATCAACAAAATTTAAGGACAATCTCCCTCTCTCACGTTGGAATTTTCCTGAAGAAACCACTTTTCAATCATGGTCAGTTATACGTTGCTATATCAAGGGTGACCAATCGTAAGGGGTTAGAAATATTGATCGACGATGATGAGAATAAACATAGTAACAAAACTACAAATGTTGTGTATAAGGAAATTTTCTTTATAATTTCTAAAGTACATTTCGTCTAATAATAATCATTTTATGAATCAGGTTATATCATTTTGAATACTATTCGATCTTTAAATAATATTTAGATGATTTATATATAGGGAGCGATTATGGTAAAACCATCTCTGGTGTGAGAACCAGTGATGGTTCTTACCGAAATACACACACACACACACACACAGATATATATAACTTAAGTATACATATATACAATTACTTATTTAAATATTTTAATACATTTAAAATAATTATTTTTATTTCAGATAAAATAAAATAAAAAATTATCGTGCAACGCATGGGTACAATACTAGTTAATATTAAATAAGGTATCTATCATAATTAAGTTAAGAAAATTCCTACATAACTAAAAAATGAAAAATAATCCTACATGGCATTTAGTGGTATTTTTTCTCTTTCCTACTCATCTTTTTTTCTCTCTCCATATTTTATCTAAAATAAAAACAATTATTTTAAATATAGTATATATTTAAATAAGTATTGTATATATGTATACTTAATTTATATATATATATTATATATATGTATATATATATATATATATATATATATATATATATATATGTGTGTGTGTGTGTGTGTGTGTGTGTGTGTTTGTGTGTGTGTGTGTGTGTATTTCGGTAACAACCAACATTACACAACATAAGGGAATAATCGATATTTGTCAACAACATGAGTGGAATTCTAATTTTTAGTTTTAGCTCATAGTTCGACAATCCATAACATTTAATGGTATTTAGAAACTCTGGTGAGTGGACGCCCTACAACATATCAATATTTGAATTGAATTTGCATGCATTATAAGAGCTCAGATATACTTTACAGTCTCTATCATTTTATGACATCATATGTTTATTAATCAAATCGACGACATCAAGTGTTGGGAAAAGAGTAGAACGGCCCTCCAAATAAATGAAGCATTCAGTAGTTTTTTCAAATTTTGGATATGTGCTCGCAACAATTGACGGAACATGGTCACCATCATCTTTCAATAATAGATAACATGGATTTCAATTTGAATGATACCATCATTTGGTCCTCCAACTATTACATCTCCTATACTAATTATCGAGTTGAATTTTTTTTTTACTTGATACAATTGGGATCTGAATTATGATTTTGCAACACCACATTCTTGGTCTACTTTAAAAATATTTAATGAGTTCATAAGTGGGAAGATTTGATCATTGTGTCAACTATGTCTGGTCTAGTGCCTTTTGGAACAATCGGGCAAAATTTGATGAAAACCTCCACCAAGAATTATTATCTTATTACCAAATGGAAGTTGCGTATTAGAATTATTTTGCGATCTTATCACATCTTTTAGTATTTTGTCCAGAGTTTCAAGATAATGGCTATGCATCATTGAAGTTTTGTCCCAAATAATGAGATGCAAATCCACCATTAATCTTGCAAGTGGAGTACTAGTAATGATCGAAATCTTGGTGGATATTCAAAGTAACCCTAAATCTAGAATGCTCAGTTATTCATTTCGAAATAAGAAAAGAAGTTATGTCATTAGATAATACATTAAGAACAAATCCACTGTTAGATTTAACAGTTGTAGAAAGTGTCCTCTGTATTTATAGATGAAAAATACACCACCCTTAGTTAAATTACTGCATCCATGACTTTATCAATTTTGACGGAATATAGTAAATTCGTACCAATGAATACAAATCTAGCTTCCTAAATGTCCATTCTTTTGTTTTTGAGTACTAAAAAAGGTTTTTAGGAAATTCAATATAAGGCAAACTTCGTGCTTCTAGATTTTTCTTATTTGCCTCGAACCAACCTAAAACATGCTATGTTGTTTTTGACTTTCATTTCATTATGTTTAATTGATCATTATCATTATACAATACATTATGTTCTTATGGAAGATGAAAGCTCAAACACATGATAGGTGGAGTTTTATATTGAATTTCATAAACTAATATTCTCCACGCGGCATCGCATGGAGAAATGTAATGACAACCATAATACATGTTGATCTCATCAATCTTTTTATCCTTTGCATTTCCACATTTGTTCTGATAGGATGTTATATTGTACATATAGTTACATTTATTGACATATTTGAATAGATACTTGTTAAATCTAAATTGATTACACTATTTAACATTTGAATGAGATGCACAATTCAGTAATAGAAAAAAATTATGTGCAACGACCCTGTGGAGAACCGCTAGTGAATGTCGTGGGAAAGACAACATGAGTACCAACAGTTAAACCATCTGTTTCACCGTATAACACTACATCAACAATCTCACTGTACATCTCACTTCATAATTTTTTGATGAGTTCTGACGTGCCACAATTTTGAAGATTCAACAATCGTATATGCATCAATTATGAATTATTATGTGAGTCGTCGACTATATATAATAATGAGTACTTTCGTGTCTCTTTCATGCAATCGGTGAGAAAAGAACTTCATCCGGCTCACATATTGTTTACCCTTACCTTTAGGTTTTCGAGGTTCCGAAAAAATATGTCTCTTGTGGTTGTCTTCACCATATGGAAATAGTAATGGATAGTGTAGAGCAACGTACGAAGGATGCAACTCGTTGATACGTTTCAAATTAACAGATCTCTTTTATATTGCAATTATCTTGCTATCACTTTGTGGATCAATATCACAAACAACTAATAGACAATTAGTTGATCTTTTTACGAATCTATTATAGTTGATGCCACAGTGTTCATTCCACTCGATGCTGGTTTCGCACTTGTATTATTTTTCATAATTATTGAGATAGTAACAAAATACATTATTTTAAGAAATCAATTCAAATCAAAAGTATTGAATATTAATAATATTTCATAAATAACATGTTGATAGCCTATAAAATAAATACTGCATTGTATTTCATTGTGCAATTTTGCATCTTTTAATTAAAAAAGTGGTAAAGTTATTTTTGAAAAAAGATGACAAATTTGATATTGTTGGACTCATAATAAAAAACAAAATTACACACACACACACACACACACACTCATATATATATATATATATATATATATATATATATATATATATATATATATATATTCAAATGATCTTATTAATTTTTTTAATATTAATTAGGGTGTCCATCTTAATTATGTTAATAAAACTCCTACATAATTAAAAAAAATAAATCATCATTAATATTAAACATTATTTATGA
>BMAC01000871.1:430483-443013 GCA_014905375.1 Phtheirospermum japonicum | reverse complement strand
TGCAGATAATCGCTCACTAGTTTTTGTTTTGAAATTCTTTAGGAACAAAACTGGTTTTTATACAATTCAAATCTGCTCCTGTATCAAATAGTGCTATAGTATCCATCTTAAACTTTTTAGAGAATTGAAGATTGATTCTTATTAAGTATTTTCTTGAAGTAATTTCTTTAAGAATATATAAAGAATTATCCGAGATCTTTTCTTCACTTTCGACGATCTTAAATTCTTCATTATCCTCAATACTTTTACATTCTTCATCTTCGCTCTCTACATCAATCCTTTGTAATATATATTTTATGGCTTTTTCACCTTGTTCCTGTTTTTCTCTCAATTCTTGTAAATTTGTCTTAATTTCTTGTAAATCTTTTAGCAAAGTACTTAAGCTGGTTTCTTTTCTTTTTTCTTTTCCAGGAAATTTTAAGAATTTTTGTCAAATCATAAGCGGTTTTTGAAGTATTTGGTAGAGTTTGGCTTTTGTTTTTCTCAGGATTGTTTTGTATTTTTTCAAGGTATTCTCTTTGTAAATGTGGGTCATGCAGGTTTTTGATGATTTCAATGTGAAACTGTTGTTCTTTTGTCAGAACACTAACATGCTTTTCTGACTCAGAACTTGAGTGTATACTAGAAAAGGAAGACCCATTATGCTGTGATGCATTATTATTTGAAAAAGAGCTTTGTTCAGAGTCAGAAGAATCAATCAATAGATTAGAAATCTTATTTATAATTTCATTATCTAATGTAGTTCGTTTAATTTGTTTTTTAATTTACAGTATCCTAGCAGTATGACCTGTTTTATGGCATTTGAAACACTCAGCATTTTTAAGCCATTCTTTATTATTTTGAGTATTAGAATATTTTTTGTTTTGGTTTCCTATAATACTCTTCTTTCGATTTAAAATGTTTTCTTTTGCTGAATTTATTTTTCTCTTTATGAGGGTTTTTGTTGGGTTTTTTGCAATTCCCTGAACACTCTAAGGGGGACTTATTAGGATCTATGTCAAATTGTTGACAAAAAGTTCCTAATTCAAGTCTTGACTTTTTCAATTCCCATTTAAGGTGTTTTTGGAGTTTTAAATCCTGACAAATTTTTAGTCCTTCTTGTTGGGTTATGCTCACTAATTGTCCATAAGTAAACTCATCATATGGTATTATTTGTTTACCACATATCTCTCTAATTCTATTTCTGACTTTTTCACCTAAGAGTGTTGGTAATCCTGCTAAGAATTTCTCTTTCCAAAAGGGTTGATTAGAATCTTCTCTTAACATAACTCTGGTGAGAAAAGTATTTTTATAATGTTGAAAATTGCTGAGTTTTCTGCATCTAAGATTCGAAAGTAATTCAGCATTTTTATCTTTTAAATGTGAAGGGTCTCCTATAAAATGCAAAGAAATTGTTAGAATTAACCTGGATACTGCATCTTGTTGAGGATTACCATCTTCATCTATTATTGGTATATTATCTTCATCAGTTCGTATGGCTTCAATTATTTCTTCATGTTGTTGATCTGTGAGATAATAGTCCCACCAACCTTTCAATTGACCAGAGAATCCTGCTATAAGGATTTCTGCAATAGTTCTATCTTGCGTACCACTCTGGGTTTTGTACGCATTTGCTGGCCATAGTCATTTGTTGGAGAACACTTAAAATTTCATACTCAGATTTTCCCATCAATATTCCAGTTATACACAGAAGATGCATTAAAGCGAGGCTGGAATAGGGGTTTTGCCATATTCAAATCAGGGGAAGGAATGATTTCAAGTTGTTGTTCCCAATCTATTTTATTAACTTGTTTTGTTGAATTTTGGAATTGACTCATAGCATCACTTTCATCAGAATCTTGATGAAGTACATTTACTTCTTGGACCAAATTATCAGAGATACTTGGACTGTTATCAATTATAGTTTTTACTTGATTTGAAAACAAATTCAGTTATCTCATTTTGAATATTTTCAAAATTCTTTTCATTTTGCAAGGCAGGTTCTGATATTTTTGTTTTAGTACTCTGAGGAATTTCGGTTTTAATATGTTCTTTTTTAAAAGGATATTTAATAGAATTTTGGGGAAGATAATAATATTCTAACCAATCAAAGAATAGAATGTTTGTTTGAAATTCATCTACAAATTTGTAGAATTTTTCTTTAATTATTTGTTTATCATTAGAAAATCTTTTAAAATACCATTCTCTTTTTTGCAAATTTTCTTCAGAATAGAAATCATTACGTAAGTATTTCATATCTCTATAAAAATATTTCTTATTATGAAAGTCTCTTTTTAAAACATTTAACTCATTGACCATATTCTCAGTTATTGAGGAAAACGTTGGACTATTAGGTTCTAAGTCTGGTTCTAGTCTTCTAGGTTTAATATAAACTGGTTTAGGTATATCTGTAGAGTAATCTACATTTTTGAAAGAAGAACTTGGTATATCTGACGTAGAATACCTATGATTTGTAGGGGTATTTATAACGGAAGGGATTTGTGAAACTCTTCCTAAATCAACAGTATCAGAGCCAGAGGGGGTGGTGATATATATATATATATATATATATATATATATATATATATATATATATATATATATATATATATACGTATGTAGGTTCAAATGAGAACCATGTCCTTATATGTGAACCTAGGGTGAATTATGGACCTTAGATCTGATTAAATGGATGGATAAGATTTTTTATGTATTCCTTATTTGATTAAAAGCATTAGGATTGTATAATAAAAGCACTGCTGGTGTATATAACTAAAATATCAATAAAGCACTGTGATTGTATAATAAAAACACTGCTGGTATATAATAAAAGCATTAGTTCGCAGGTTCACATATAATGACATGGTTTCTCATTTGAACCCATTCCTATATATATATATATATATATATATATATATATATATATATATATATATATATATATATATGTATATGTATATATATATATATATATATATAATCAAACTTGTTATTTTTAATATTAATTAGGATATATATCCTAATTATATTAAGTAAATTGTTGTATAATTAAAAAAATAAAAATAATCTTACATGACTTTTTTTTCTCTCTTTCATGGTTTTTTTTATTGTTTTCATTGTCTAGAATGGATTCTAGGTCTGCTACAATTTCATGTGAAGATAATTTTTTCTCTCTGCACAATGAGCAAATGATAGTATAAGTATTAATAAAATATAAATATTACAATGATGTTGAAACGATTAGTATGTAAAATATAAATGCATACCTAACAAATAAATTCAATTTTAAACTTCAGTTGAAATTAAGTATGACATGAATGCTTTTAAAATTACTGTGTTTAATAGCATTTGCTTTCAGAGACGGCCTTCTCTTTTTTTATTTTGGAATTAGTTGATATTTTTCCAATTCTATTGTAGTTGATGTCATAGTATTCATTCCACTTAGTGTTGTGTTTGCACTTGTATTCTTTACGAGGTTTCTGAGATAATAATAAAATACATTATTATATGAGATCGGTTCAAATAAAAAAAATTGTTGAATCGTAATAATATTTTATAAACAACATGTTGGTAGCCAATAAAAGTAAAATCAAATTAAATTATTTTGTGCATTTTTGTATAATTTAACTAAATACTGTGATCAAATTATGTTTGGAAAAAAGTGACAAATTTGATATTGTTGGACTCGAAATGAAAAAAAAAATAACGAAAAAACATAAAAATAAAACTCAAAGTAAAAATCAAAAGAACATATAAGAACATATATATAATATTAATTCTGTTGAAGGAAAAATACAATTAGTGTGCCTTCGTCAACAAGTAACTGATGAAGGACAATTTAGGTATTTGTTATCTTTATGTATTATGGAAACATGTATTTGATACCCTATATAAAGGGAGTCTTTGATGAATAAGAGAGCCCTAAATTCTATCGTCTCTTTTATGTCTTCTCCTTATATTCCTCATTTTACACGTTATCAGCACGAAACTCTAACCTATTGAAAGTGATTAACAAATAAGCCTCCATACCCTATACATAATTTTCGTAGGTCAAGATTCTAACTGCGCTATAAATTTAAAAAATCATTTTGTCATGTTTCAACCATTGGATCGTGTTACAATATTTACAGAACCTTCAAACCCTATTGATATATGTTCTGAACCGTGGAGATTGGATTCGGAGATACGAGAAGATATATATAAAATTCCGAGTAAAGCATATTTTATTTTTGAAGATTTTTGTGCAGCACTTTTTAAAATACGATTTCTCACAATAGAACCATTGGCTCAATTCAAGATCTAGATATATTATTCCAAAGATATGGATGTTTATTCTAAACGGTGAAGATTTGAATATGAGGTCTTAAGAATTTGATAATGAGTTTCGAACATAGCTGATTCTGTTTCCCAAAACTGTCTGCCCAATTTCTTTTAAAAATTAAATTATAAACGATCGGACCGTTGGATGAAGATTAATTTTGGTTAT
The DNA here is from genome assembly GCA_014905375.1 of Phtheirospermum japonicum. Classification (NCBI taxonomy): domain Eukaryota; kingdom Viridiplantae; phylum Streptophyta; class Magnoliopsida; order Lamiales; family Orobanchaceae; genus Phtheirospermum; species Phtheirospermum japonicum. The sequence goes on along the minus strand of BMAC01000871.1, from coordinate 438,548 downwards.
AATGTTCAAAAGATATAGTGGTTAAATCTGTACGGTGGAGATCGGGTTTGAAGGTCTATGTCATCAGAAATATATCGTGGGCAAACTTATTGTAAAAACAAAATTAGGAAAGAATCGTGTCTTTCCTCCAAGGTAACTCGAATTACCCTATTATTATTTATTAAATGTAACTAATAAATATTTGTTTATATGGGTATATAGCATGGTATGTACTATTGTTCATTCTTATACAAAGCATGTATATGTATATATGTTACCTATGATTATATGCATGTGATGTTATGTACAATATTGACAAACATGAAATCTTTGCAATATTTTAATGATATCCATAGAGTACATAATATATTATTACTTATGTAAATAAAGTTATTTACATGATTATATGAGAGATTGATCATGATTTTTCCAATACGTTTAGTTAATCATGAATTCTGATAAATTGATAGATTCATGTATGTTGGTAATTCTCGATGAATTGATAGATTCATGTGTATGTTGGTAATTCTCTTCAAGTTGAATTTATAAGCCACTTTAAATGTATGCATTATTGATTGTACATTTTCATATTTTCATGATAATGAAAGTTCATGAAGGATATAAAATTGTATAAATAAGTCTTGTGAGAAAGTATATTCATATGATATCAAAGAAAGATTATGACATACTTCAAATTCACTATCTAAAGAAATTTATTGAACTAACTCGATCTAAATACAATTTACATACTCAAAAGAAATTGGGTACTACCCTCATTGGTTTGATGTGAAAACTAGAAGAACTACAATTCCACAATAATATCATCCACCAACCCCGACTGACAAAGAATCGTGAAACTAAGTCAAAGTCAATTCTCTAATGAATTTTAGTCTCATATTGACCCCCAAATCTTATATTGGAAGTATATTTAGTTACAAAATGTTAATAAATTTTGGGATGTGCTCTAAATGAATATTTTAAAAATTTTATGAAACACTACTTCCAAGCCTAAGAATTTAGTGAAAAGAGATTTATTTGCTTGCTCAAAAGGGTCAAGGACTTTGATATGTTGCGATTAAAAATATGTCTTACCATATTTGAAAAGGAAAGTCACTGTAAATGACAATAAGTAATTGAAAGATACGATCTCACAATAATTTTTTTCCACTTGAGCAAACATACTAATGCACTTGTATAATATTAATTATGATAATAAGTCATTGAGAGACATGACATTATTCTTCATAATACCAATGTTAGACCTCTGGATAAGAAAATCTCTTGAGGCTATCAATATGTATAGTGGAAATAACCTCAAAGCAAAGGGGAAATGACATATTGACCCTACCTATGTGGGAAGAATGAACCACAAGGTGAGACAAGTAAAGAGTTCGTGATATTTATTGGATATCCCTACCTATGTGGGAAGAATGAACCACAAGGTAAGATATGTAAGAGTTTGTGATATTTATTGGTCATAGTAGAAGTCGTGGATGTTATCCCAATAACTTTGCTTAGTCAATGGGTATCCTCTATTTTGATTGATGAAATTTGTTTGTTTCTTACTTTACAAAGAACTTGTGAAAGTACAATCAATCATTCATATTAGACTATTGTCATATTAGACTATTGTATTTGGTCTTAAAGTTTATTTTGAGTTAGATTTATGTGATGTGACCTAATTAACTAATTAATTATTATTGGCTTATTGGTAAATTTCATTCCGAAGCATTGAATATAATTGATTTTATTACCACACATTCATATAAAAGGTCCAGGAGTAAACTATTAGATATAATGTAACATATCTAATAAATAACGTAGAATGAAAAGTATTTCGTTCAAATATCTTTGTAGAATATGAGAATTTGTCGAGAAATAGACAATTATTCACTGAATTGATATTTATATGTGACAAAGTCTTGATGGCTAGTGACACATTGATTAAAGTCATAAAAGCTCAGTATGGACCAAGAGCGAAATGAACCTTGTTAAGTTTGATAATATTAATGTTGATGATTACCATTAAGAATCACATTATGAGAATGGAACTATACCTTTAATTTATGTAGAAGAAAGCACGTTTTAGAGTCAAACTAGTAATTTTACTTTACTATTTTTTGATTATTGAATCATAAGATATGACCAACAAAGAACTTTTAGACACTGACTCATTCAAGTTTTGGCATGACTGGAATGAATTCTTTGATCGTCGTGATATGATGGTCCATAGTATAAGAAATTAACATGGACATCTTTCATTTTGAGTGGAACACAAAATGAGATAGAAATCTGATGCAAAGTATAGTATCGAACTAAGGTTGTTCAACTACAGCTAGTGCATTCTAAAGTACTAGGAGCACTACATATATTCATATCTCAAAGATACATCACTCATTTTTTCAAAACTTGTTCATTAGCAAAATTGTATGATTGAGACCTGCATATGCTAAAGATACAAAGTATAATATCTCATTCTTATAATTGATAATTAGTGATACATGTGGACATAACCATTCAAAATGCGAATCATTCAAGTATTTTATAGTTTTGGTCGATGTTTCGGCACGTATTGTCCATAGAAATGTTGCATTTGCAAACTAGCACATTTAGTATGATTGAGAACTCACCACCCTTATAGAGCACCCAGACTCATAATGCTAGAGAGTTTACATCAAAAGTATTTGATGTCTATTGCATTTTAATCAAGATCGATGTAATGCATCCTGTACCCTAATGTGCATATACAATAAGGTCTCAAAGAATACACCATCAAAAAGAATATAGATGGTGACTAAGACAATATTTATGAGCACTCATATATTTGTCTCTGGACAGGGTTATGCAATATTGCACGCAACTCTTACTTATTCATTTATGAACCCCTACTAACTAGATATTTTGCGTACCAATTGTTAACTGGATATAAGCTTGATAATTCATATCTACGCATATTTGATTACGCAGTATATGTACCTATTGCGCCCCCACAACGCATTCATATGGGTTTCTAAAGACGATTAAGTATTTATGTTGGATATGAATCTCCAACAGTCAATCCGCTATTTGGAAACTTTGACAGACGATCTCTTTCTTGCTAAATTAGCGAATATATCACTCTAATGAGACAGTCTTCCCGTCGTTAGGGGGAGATAAAAAAAAAGTATTTTCTAATGAAATGACAGGAATAGTTTCATATTGTGTCTCATTATGATCCCCGCATTTCACAATGTAACGTGAAAGTAAAGTAAAGTGAACAATTGATCTTCAAAGTATAGAAGACTTAATTTCTGAAGTGACGAGATCATATATATATATATACCAGATGCAAATATCTCTGCAAGGTTAAAAGTCCCAAAAAAAGGCACAATGTCGCAGATTAAGACATTGCAACCATACTTAGTGGAGGTGTGGTTGAGATTGTGACTCCCAAAAGGAACAGGGGGAGGTCGCTTGGTTCAATCAATACTCGCCCAAGGAATAAGAGGGCATGTATGGCACAAATTCAGTTAATTATCAATGAAAATAATGACTCTCATGAGATTATCTCTAGTTTTACTTATGTCCATGAGTCATTACTAGAGGATGCTCCGATGTTTAATATGATTTCAGAGAATAAAGAAATCTTATTTATTATGAGAGTTTATATAAGTTGATGGAAAGATTTTCCACACACATTGATAATATATACATTGTTGCTCAAGGAATATAGAGCACGATGGTATCGAACCACGCTCTATTGAAATGTCAACAAAGAGCAAACTGGCCTAATTCTAAAGAATCAATCCAGGTTTAATTAAATTCACTGACAACAAGACATGTATTTGGTTTAGTAGTGCTAACCTCACCAAGTGTAAAGCCTATAGGACGTAAACAAAGTTTTGTCAGAAAGCGCAACGAGAAAAATAAAGCCATGAGATACAAATCTACACTTGAAGCACAAAGTTTCTCATAATGCCCTGGAACCGACTATGAGGATATGTACTCTCTCATAATGGATGTTATAATTCTAAATAATGAGAATGCAGCTTACACCTGTGGTTACATCATATCTCTGTAGGGATCATGATTTAGAGATATATATACGAAAGTGCTCGCTGGCCTTTCATTGCCAAGGCAAGTGACTCTAAGCCACGAAGTGCATTTGCAATTAAATTAAAACGCTCACTTTATGAATTAAAATAATAAAGACGGATGTGGTATAACCGTCTAAGTGACTACTTGATTGGGAAAATATAATCTACGCCCTTGCCTATTTATAAAGAAAATAAGTTTCAAACTTGCGATTATAATTGTATATGTCGATGAAAGAAACATAATATCCACTCTTAATGAAATAAGAGATATCACAAGTTATTTGAAATTTTAATTTGAGATAATAAACCATGGGAAAACTCGGTTATGTTAAGGCTTTAAACTAAAACCGAGTTTGTGAAATACTAAATTCTACAGTTTGCATATATCCAAAAGATGATCAGACAATTAAATATGGATAAGTGCAATAACCTAGCACTCCAATGATTGGTCAAAGTGAAGATATAAGGAAATATCGATTTCGTCAGTGGAATGGCGAAGAACTGGTGGGAGCTGAAATTCTCTACCTATGTACAATATGCGTATTATTGTACCATTACTAATACACTTGATCAAATATTAATTTCTCAAAATTGTTATCTTGATTTAACTCAAGAAAGCAAAATATCACTGGAATTGAATCAAAATATTTTGATACCTAAAAGAAACCATTGACGCGAGATTATTTTTCCCATTCATAAATATAATTGGGACTGCATATGGTCTTGTAACCCCTAACGAAAATATTGAGTTTACTTCCTACTGTGAAACACCAAATAGTATCGTTCATATTGGTTGTTCATTCGACCCATGCAAAAGATCATTATCATATATGTAAATCAATTATACATCCCCCGAACCGAAACCGTGTTTGATGGAGCAGGTGTTTTTTAAATGCCAGAATGGGCACATCCGCAGCTATGTTCCATTGTAAGCCYGGCCCCATGCCACTATTAATTATTATGTCCTTCCTTAGTTGGTTTTAATTCCACCTCTTCTTTCTTTCTTTCAAATCCTTAGTGGAGAGGGTGCTTAAAATCTGGTCTTTTATGCCATTTATTATGATTGTGATTTCTTTTCTCTTTTCATTTTATTTATTATTATTATTATTATTATTATTATTATTATTATTATTATTATTATTATTATTATTAAAGTCTAGCTGCTTCACAGTTTTTTTGCAGTGATGCTACTACCTGACTTCCAAAGCTGGAGACCAAGTGGACATTCAACTGGGCTGACATATTGTATTGTCTAGTTTTTAATTTGTATCTCTCGATGTAAACATGTTAGAATTGTTTCCGGTGTTTTCTAATATCATGAGACTTGCAGTTTTTTCTTTTGTCGAATGTATTATCAGCAATTTAATCAGTTTTGGTTTTCCTTTATTTATGTCGCTCCTCAGATAATATGAACTTTGAAGCCTCAAATGTAAAATTCATCCATTAATTTTTTGACTTGGCAAAAATTATTCACTAAATACAAGAGTGGTAAATTTAGTCAACCAATTAAAATTTTATCGCACAATTAGTCCAGTTTTGGGGATTTTGACAAAAACACCGCCGGTTGAAATTCAGAAGGTGGCAAATTTATTCCACCAATTATATATTTATTTCATATTTAGTCCAAATTTTGGTGTCACGTGCAATTTTGCAGCAATAATTTCATTTTAGGTGAAAGTTTGACTAATTTTGAGATGAAAATTTAGTTGGTGTACTAAATTTGTCACCCTTGTATTTAGTGGACCATTTTTGTCAAATCCAAAAAGTTAATGGACGTATTCGACATGGAAAAATTGCTTTTTTGGTCCATTATATTGTCAACTTTCCAATTTTGGACCAAGATATTGTCCAGTATCAAAACACATACACGAAGTTGACAAAATAATCAAAAAAGGTCCAAAATTATCATGTTCGGGCCAATTGTTGATGTGGCAGGATTATTTATTTTCTTATCATTCTTCATTTATTTTTAAATGTTAAATGGATAGAAAAAGTCATTTTTGCCCTTAATAATCTTAAATTACTATTTAAACATCTAAATTACTATTTAAGCATATCAAATTCATTTTTATTCTTCAACCAGAAGAAAAAAGAAAAGAAAATTCATGTTAGTCACTTTCTCACCCCTCTTACTTGTTTGATCATCATTCTCATTTTTAATTTCCCTTTTGCAAATCTTAAATTCCCCGATTTTCCCCCAATTTTCTGCAATTTCTCACTCTCTCTTTCTCTTCTCATGCAGCTCCCACTCCGCCGCAAATTCAACCTGCTACTCTTCTCCGTCGCGTCGTTCTCCATGAAACCCTCGGCGGCGGCGAAGAAATCTTCGAGTTCATCTTCGGTGGGCATTTTCTCCGCCGTTGAACGGTGGTGAGGATTCGACTCAGGTGGTCTCGCCGTCGACTCCAGTTCGCCTCGCTGAGCTTGATCCTCGCTTGACGGCGTCATCTGCTCTCTCCTGAGAAAATACGACGATGTTTTCACTTCTCTTCGTGAAGAAGGATAAATACTACCAGCACTCATGGAGTCGAAGGGTTTGAGAGAGAGAAAAAAAATACAGTGAATTGAAGAGTGCGGAGGTTATAAGAATTCGGTTCAATTTATTTGGAGATTTAAATTTTGAATTGAAGAGACGTGTCCGCGTTCACCGCATTCTCCTGGGGATTCAAAACTCAAAACTCTCAATTAAATACTAATTTACGTATACAATAATTAAAGCACTAGACACGATATTCATTCCACTCTCTGTAACTCCCATGGGAAATAAATAGCGCGGCATTAAAACAAAAGATATCGGAATTTAATTCCTTCGAAATCAATTGATTAATAAATTAACTAAAATATACCTCCAGATCTACGAACTTGGGACTCTCTTTTGCCAGCTCACTCGATCTGCTACTTGAGCAACAAGATGCCAAAACGTTACCAGAACTTACACTCTCGCAAGTCGAATTTCCCGAGCTCGCCGGCGAGGCTGAATCCTCGTTCGGAGATTTTTCTTTTCTTTTTTCTTCTGGTTGAAGAATAGAAATAAATTTGATATGCTTAAATAGTAATTTAGATGTTTAAATAGTAATTTAAGATTATTAAGGGCAAAAATGATTTTCTCCATCCATTTAACATTTAAAAACAAATAAAAAGTGATAAGAAAATAAATAATCCTTCCACGTCAGCAGTTCAGCCCGAACATGATAATTTTGGACCTTTTTTGATTATTTTGCCAACTTCGTGTATGTATTTTGATACTAGACAATATCTTGGTCCAAAATTGGAAAGTGGACAACATAATGGACCAAAAAAGCAATTTTCCCTATTCGACATTTTAGCCAAACTTTGAGGTGCAAAAGAAAGCATATATTTGTTCTTTCTTTCCGTTCGTTTTCATTGTATGAGTGAATTAGTTTTACAAGTAAAAGGAGAATAAAGTTGGAGTTTTATGGGTTTTTAGTGGAAAATGTTACGAATATAGATTTGTAAAGGAAATCTTTAGAGATGGTGATTGCTTATAAAATTCTATGCGAATATAATTCTTAAATATTTTTGGGAAATATGTATACATTCACTATTATTTTCATCTTTCATGAAATTCTATGCGGATTGATTTGCATCTTTTTGTACATATTTTTGCTATCGTTTTTGTATCACGTTGCGTGTGTTTCGCTTGCTTTTAGGTGTTTTAGGAGTCGAGTTGGCCGTTTTTCATTATTTCTAGGTTTTCTTATTTCTATACGTTTTATTATTAGTTTTCGTAGTTTTTCACTATTTCGTTTTTCTATTGGCCGTAAGACGTCCGAGCGGGGCCCGCGCTCATTTGGGATCATTGATACTCGACTCGGGAATGAACGAACAAAGCAAGGAAGTGCATAGACGAGGTTCGATAAATCGGCGGACGTGAAAAGAACGAGGAATCGAGCCGGATGCAGCAATCCAGTCGACAGACTGGAGTTCAGTCGATCGACTGCCGATGAGGTCGATCGACTGCTGTCGATCGACTGGAACTCCGAGGATCG
>BMAC01000871.1:348111-426583 GCA_014905375.1 Phtheirospermum japonicum | reverse complement strand
ACGAACACCTTGATCGATATGAAAAATGGGAAGTTATCTTTCTCGGTTTTGGGAGATACAGTGAACTTCTCGATCCACGACTTGGGAACCATTCCGCCTTCCTCCTTTCATGCCGATTGTGCTATGATCGACCCGATATAAGAAATAGTTGAAGAAGCTGCTCAGGAGATTGTGAACGAGGATGTTGAGGACAACGAGTGGCGAGCTCTTCGATCGGAGGGGGTGGTAGAAATATTTGAGTTATCGAGCATAGAATCGCCCCTTTGGGAAAAACCGGAGCTCAAGACCCTTCCGAGCCATCTCAAATACGTTTACTTGGAAAACGACGAGACAAAAACCGTGATCATCTACGCCGAGCTTCCCCCGGGAGACGAGGCACGATTGGTGGAAGTACTGAAGAAGAACAAGAAGGCAATAGGGTGGATCCTTGCTGATATTAAAGGCATAAGCCCCTCCACTTGTATGCATAGGATCATCCTCCAAGACGGAGTAAAACCATCGAGGGAAGGCCAACGAAGATTGAACCCGAACATGATGGAGATTGTGAAGAGTGAGATACTGAAACTTGTGGCCGAGGGTTTGATATTCCCAATCGGAGAGAGTGAATGGGTGAGCCCAGTCCACATGGTACCGAAGAAGAGCGGAATAATCGTGATTGAGAACGAACGGGGCGAGCGTGTGACGACCCGTGCGACCACCGGTTGGCGAATGTGTATAGACTTCCGAAAGCTCAATGCCGCCACCAAGAAGGACCACTTCCCACTCCCGTTCATCGACCAGATGTTGGACAAGCTCTCGAGGCATCATTCGTATTGTTTTCTCGATGGATTGTCAGGATACTACCAAATCGCTATCTCGCCAGAGGATCAATCAAAGACGGACGAACGATTTCAAGTGAATGGCGCTCGAGTCAAACCTTACCGGCATAGCGTGTTGCAAACAAATGCTCTCGAGCCAGTAGTCGCTGAGGAGGAGGACCTGAGTGACTTGCCCCCGACGGGGTCTTGATCATCGAACCAGGGTCGTCGAGCGAACGACGTTAACCAAACGCGCTCCGTGGGAGGCAGCCCACGATTTTCTAACTCTTTTCTTGTTTTTCTTGTAATTTAGTGTATATTCTATCTTTAAGTAGTGTTAATGGAGTTTTTGGGTTTGTGTAGGTTCAATTCTGGAGTCTTGGGAGAAAAGAGGATCGAAATTTGGAGATGGACTTCTGGAATGCAGTCGATCGACTGCATATCTAGTCGATCGACTGGAATGCCTGTCGATCGACTGCCCAATCGACAGACGGGTTCAAATCGACTGGATTCCAGAACTTTTTAAGCTTTTTGCAAGAGCAGTCGATCGACTGGTCATTTGCTGATCGACATCCAGTCGATCGACTGGCGCCCGATCGACTGAGGAGGAGAAATCGACTGGATTCCAGAAAATTTTCAGATTTTGACAAGAGCAGTCGATCGACTGTCGGCAGTTGATCGACTGCAGTCGATCGACCGAGGAGAGCATTCGATCGACTGCCCGGACTGCCCAGAACCCGGCGGACTCTACATATAGCAGTCGATTCCGCCCTGTCCCTCATATTCAGTCGACCGAGCAAATAAAAAGAGGGCCGGAAAAAAAAATAGGAAAGTATATAAAAAAAACACAACAAAAACGACTTGTGTCGATCGATGGAGAGCAGTTATGCGGGAAGTTTCATTTTGTTCCTTCCTCTCCACATTCAAAACTCTCTTTGGTTATCGTTCGATTCCTCGTTCCTTTTTCGAACCAATTAATCAAGGTACTTCGCTTAAACGATCCTTTAGGAAATTAGGAACTTGATTTTTGTTGTTGGTTGTGTTTGTGGGTAGGAATTTGAGCCTTTCTAGTTTGATTTTCTTGTTCAAAAACCTTGCCCTCAACGTGTTCGACAAAATGCCTCAATGAGCCTTTTTGCTTGAAAATCTCTCCCTTTTTTCGTTTTGTTCATTACTCTCGACCCTAAACGTTTGAAAATAAGACCCTCAGGTTTTTACGTTCCTATATCCATCTTTTACCATGGATGTCCACTCCGACGATGAAAATATTTTCGGCCTTCCCCAATACACCGATATCGCCGGAGCTTACGGTGCCCCCTTCCCCATCTACTCCACATACGAGGGGGAACTCTTTCAAAATCTATCCCAGTGACATTTCGCTAACCCGCACTTCATCAATATCGAGCGTTTAGACGAGTGGGTGGCGAATGGGGACTATGACGGGTTCGACACCCGACTCCTCCACTACATCGACACGATGAACGGCCGGATGTTTGCGTCTTTCCGGGCACCGGCTTATCGGGAGCTAGTGCTCGAGTTCTTCACCACGTACCAAGAGACCGATGACGGGGGTTTTAATGTCCGTTGTGGGGGAATTGAGCACCGGATCGATCAGGGGGTGCTCCAAAGGGTGCTCGGGCTTGAGTGCCAGCAGTACTCGTACACGCAGGTGAGTGGTTTTCATGCGGATGAGTTTTGGGGGAGTATCACGGGCGGACGTGTTACCCGGGATCGATACTCGGTGTCGGCGATCACCGATTTGGCTCTACTTGGGGCCTACAATTTCTTCGCCCACGTATTGATGGACAAACATAAGAGCACCAACCTCACCCACCACGAGGTGTACGTGCTTTGGTGCGTATTGAATGGACATCCGGTCCCGTTCTTTCCGTTGATCCGTGGGCAAATTCGAGGAATGCGGAAAACAAGGGGAGGAAGCGTCGCACGAGTCGGCATGGGGCCGATGATCACCGTTCTTGCCCGCTACTTCGGGTTTGAGGCCGAGGCGGCCAACATGACGAGGGTCGATCTCATGGAATTGACGTTCAAAACGCCGAGAGGCCCGGACGAACTCGGCGAGCCAAAATCCGAGACGTCAGCGCCACCGGGGCCATGAGCAGGATGAGACCGGCGATGTCCCGAACACCGGTTCGGGCGCGTACCACGGAGCGAGCACGAGCCATGCGGCAGTCCCACAATATGGAGGTCCAAGCACCGGCTCGGGTCCCGAGATGGGTTGGAACGATTTCCAATGGGCCGTGTTTTCCCGTTTCGACCAGCTCACAGCCCGTTTTGACCGGCTCGACGAGGGGCAGGCACGAAACGACCGAGCTTTCCGCGGCCTCCATAGCAAGCTCCTTTTCGTCGAGAGTCGGATGCGTCGGAACGACGATGATGACGGCGGCGATGGCAGAAACGAGGAGGAGGAGGAGGAAGAYGAGGCCGCGACCCTCCGTGCCCGACCTAGGAGACGTCGTTAAACCTCCTAGTTTATCCTTTGTTTATTTATTTTTTTGTTTATTGTTTTTGTGTGTTATTTTATTTTTTCTTTCGATTATGTTCTTTTATTTCTCGTCTCGACTCTTGTAAAAAAAATAATAATAATAATAAAAAATAATAATAATAAAAAGAAAATTAAAAAAAAAATCTTTTTACTTGCTTTCGTTTTTGTATATAGTTTATTTCATTTTCTTTGAATATCTTCTAAAAATATAAAACAAATTTGAAAAATAATAAAATCCAAACAAATTAGAAAATTCAAAAAACTAAAAAAGATTTTCGTTTTTGTAAATAGTTTATTTTCGTACAAAATTTCCACCTTGCCTTACCTTGTAGATAGCTTGTTGCTTGCCTCGGCTCCCGGCGATGACTTTTGCACAACCACGACGACACAATCTCGGACATAGGGGCGTTCTCTTTTCTCTACCCCTTTTTACTGCTTTTATTAGCTTAAAGACGCAATGTGGACATTGCTAGGTTTTAAGTGTGGGGTGGTTAGAGTTCGTCCTAGGTTTTTAATTTTGTCGTATGCTTTCTTGTGTTAATTTGAGTAACATGTGTGCTATTATTGCTTGGACCCTTGGCAAAGTGACGCGTTTTTGATGATTTATTAGGGTGTTTAGATTTTCGATCGAATATAGTGGACTTAGGTGATTTATCTTGTTGGGATCTCCATTCAGTTTTAGCTTCGTGCTATCCTTGTGCTCGTTTAGAACTAGTGCCTCGACTAGCCCTAGTCATCGAACGCTCTCTATAGATTTTTGTTTTGTAATTTGGAGTCGACAATTGCTCCACGTGCTCGATCGATAAGTTTGTAAGTTGCTAGTAGCAACGAATGATCGGAGTCGTCGAAAGCTTCGTATTTTCATCTTTATTTATCGTAAAAAAAAAAGAGAAGAAGAAAAAAAAAGAAAATAAAAAAATAATAAAAAAAGAGACGAATAAACAAGGATACGTTATAAATCCTTGAAGTTGTTAAGTAGCACGTTTTTCCTTTTTTGTCCGATTTTTAGTATATATTTGTTAAAGAGAGGCGTAGATGATTTTGGCTAGTAGGGAGCCGATTAACGGTTCGAGCGTGGATAGACCTTAGCCGGGGCAGGGACGGGGAGACCGACTTGGTGGATTGTTTAAGTTCTTTTAGGGTTCGGAAGTCGATCTAAATTTCCTTAACAACGCACATTGACGTCCTTTTAGCCTAAGCTAACAAGCAACGTAGCGTACGACGTCTCGAATTATTTTATGCATTAGTTTAGGGTTGGTCGGGGGTAATTTTGTAAATTTACGATAGTTTTGCTTGAGGACAAGCAACCGTTCTAAGTGTGGGGTGGTTGATTTGCATCTTTTTGTACATATTTTTGCTATCGTTTTTGTATCACGTTGTGTGTGTTTCGCTTTCTTTTAGGTATTTTAGGAGTCGAGTTGGCCTTTTTTCGTTATTTCTAGGTTTTCGTATTTCTGTACGTTTTATTATTAGTTTTTATAGTTTTTCACTATTTTGTTTTTCTATTGGCTGTAGGACGTCCAAGCGGAGCCCGCGCTCATTTGGGATCGTTGATACTCGACTCGGTAATGAACGGACAAAGCAAGGAAGCGCATGGATGAGGTTCGATAAATCGGCAAATGTGAAAAGAATGAGGAATCGAGCTGGATGCAGCAATCCAGTCGACAGACTGGAGTTCAGTCGATCGACTGCCGATGAGGTCGATCGACTGCTGTCGATCGACTGGAACTCCGAGGATCGACTGAATTCCAGGGCTTTTGGCCGTTTTGATAAGAGCAGTCGATCGACAGGAGAATCAACCGATCGACTGCCAGTCGATCGACTGCTTTACAGTCGATCGACTGAAAAGCAGATTTTGTGAAGATTTAAGTAACCAGACGTCTTTTCGAAGCTAACAACTTGCAGCTGAGGACTTTCTTCTCCAAGGAAGCTCCCTCAACACCAGATCATATTTTCTCCCTTTCATTTTGGATCAATTTTAATTCCCAATAATTCTAGTAATTAGTAATAGATTAGTTAAGTTTTAGATCTTAGTTAGTTGGTTATTCAAGCCTTGATTTAGTTTTCTTTTGTGAAGAATCCTTCAAGCTTTCAAGCTTTCCATTTCAAGCTTTTGTGGATCATTACTCTTGGTAATATCTTTCCATTAATATAGTTTTATTTTCATGTTATTTCTTTTAATCTTATGTTGATGTTTGATCGTAATTTAGTTGTTGTTTTGATCATCAAACCTCTATTTTCATCTTACARCTTTCTAGMTTTTGAACTTATACTTTTAAGTTRTTAAGTTGTYAGATCAATCTTTAAGTTTTAGAAGCTTTATATAATCCTCCTTTTTAGAACTTTAAATTTTATTAAATTAATGTTGACTTTTTCAAATAAKCTAGACTTTAATTTTCCCTCCTTTTCCTTAATTTAAATTATAAGCTTTCTTAGTTAACTAGTTTAGATTAATCGTTTTAAATAAGCTTTAATTCCCTTTTCATTTTCAATGTTTTTAAATCTTGTATTTCAATATAAATCTTAGTCGTAAAACTCAAAACCGAACAATGACTACTGCTTTCTTAGTTTAGATTAGTTTAGTCGCAATCGACGATAAGAACAATTAAGAAACCGACAAGCCGATAACATCAATCCTAGTAGAGGGTCCATCAATATGCATGAAAACATATACTGGATGTAAGTTAAATAGTTATAGGTTTCACACAGTCGACCATGGATCTAACATATCAACATTGAATTGTGGAGTTTGCATTAAAGGATCAAACTATGAAGCAACCAAGTGTGATTATTAAGGTCGTCTCATAGGAATTGTGAAGGTCGAATACACGGGGCGAATGGAGAAAAACACGTCATTGTTCAAATACTACCGGTTTGATCCAGCTCTTGCAGACACGAAAGTTCATCCTCATTATAAGCTTTTCGATATCAATCTCTAGCATAGATGCAATCTATATAAACCTTTTGTACTTGCTACTCAGTTTGTACAAGTATACTATTGTGCGTACCCAAGTTTGAAACTAGACAAGCTAGACTGGTGGGCAACGTGTAAATCAAGGCGAGATCCAATGTTGAGTTCATCGAGCCTCTACCGGAGAAATCATTTCAAGAAGAAGTTGTTGATACACACAATCCAATATAATTGAACGATTGAAAGAGTAGTTTTAGTGGTGTATAGGGTTCATTGGCTTGGTATTATCGGGATTCGATTGCTAATTAGGATCAATGGGTTTTTAGCTTTTGAGAAAATAAAGGAAAATGCAAATACAATGGAATTAAAGCAATTAAAGCGATTGAAACAAGTAAGGAAAGTAAATGCAAGTTTGTAGAATGCCTCGTTCGTTTGCCGAAATTGAAATTTGCAAGCAAAAGTTAAAATAAGCTAGTAAAAACAAAGTTTCACCAAGTACAACTAAAACAACCTAACGTACAACCAGAACAACCTAAAGTACAACAATTCATGCATGATCATAAAATTTCAAAAATGCAAATTAGCAAAAACCGAAAGCACCATTAGAAAGAGCAATAAAAGTTGACATGAAAGTTTAAAACTTTTCGAAAAATAACTAGAAACGAGAGTAGATCTAGGATTCAACCTGAAACTATGCATGAAAATTTGATTCAAAATAAAGACAATCAAGAACTCGATTTATGATCTCGGTGTGTCACTCACCTAGCTTCCATAGCCGATTCACAATATCCAACAAGAAATCTATGAGCTAAGGCAAATTCATAAAATGAAGAACAAGCATGAAATTGAAGAGCAAGCATGGAAATAAAAGGAAGCTTACTTGAATTAAAGGAAAGGAATAACAAACTTGAATTAAATTGCAATCCAAAATAAAAATCCAAGTGATGTTTTGAATTCTTCTTGAGCTTAAAAACCCAAGAAAAAGCTTGAAAATTAAATCTAAGAACTAGAGAGAGAAAGTAAATCTAAAACCTAGAGAGAGAAAATAGATCTAAAAACTAGAGAGAGAGAAATTTGACCCCAAACCCATGCAAGGGTGGGGAGGGGAGCTGATCCTTTTGTTGGTGAAAGATGTGGGGTTTATATAGCTAATTGCAGAGGCAAAATCGTCAAAAATGCCTAAAGTCACAAAAGTCCCTGCGATGCAGTCGATCGACTACAGGTTTAGTCGATCGACAGCAAGTCAGTCGATCGACTGCCCTGGTTCCAAGCGACCCGGATTCTGTCGAGCAGTCGATTTCGGAGCCTTCAGTCGATCCGTGGTTCTCAGTCGATCGACTGCAATCAATCAACTACCCTGGTTCCAAGAGACCCAGATTCTGTCGAGCAGTCGATTTCGGAGCTTTCAGTCGATCCGAGCAGTCGATTGGTAGCTTTTTCAGTCGATTCGGGCTGCTTTCAACTCGGTTTTCTTATTTTGGCACGAATTTCGGGCCTCAATGCCTTGGCTCGAACCTAGGCATTTGCCGGCACGTCTTGATACGAATCTAATTCATTAAGCCACCTACAAAACAAGAATTTTGAACTTAAAAACCCAAGAATCGCACAAATATCACCAACATCGAATACATGAGGCTCGAAACATTAAAACAAGAAAATAACCTAAAATCCTAACAAAATTAGACTTAAAACTAATAAAAACGACACTAAAACCTAATTAAAAGTACGGAAAAAACACCACAATTACATGCAAAACAACCACCCCATACTTATCGGTTTGTTTGTCCTCGAACAACAAAAAGAATCGAGAATGTACATGCAATGAACATTATGTAAAAAGAAAAATCCTTGTGCTTATCCTAATTAATATGATAAAAATATCAACAATAACTCGTTATTGCCAAGCATTGCTTGTATTACCCCTTCTCCTATGAAAATCACATCGATGACTTCCTCACAAATGGAATTTTTGAGGGTGTTCGCTCAATTCACTCAAGTGTGTTTTTATAAGGGACGTGTATACGCTCAGGTCGGACAATGCATGCATCTCGTCAAGATTTCTCAAATTAGAAACTCAAATCACCCATTGTACATGACCAAACAAGGATCAAAAGAGGTCTTTGTTTTGGGTTGTAATGTTTGCTCTTTGGTAAGGTATGGAATATTTGAATATAGTGGCTAACACACGATCAAACGTAATCAATAAAACACAAAACCCTAACTTCTAAAACCCGAAGCTTATGATCGCTTTACCCTTCCCATTTACCAAACTTTCATTCGAAACCCTTTCGTACACTTACACACTTTCTCGACTTTTATTTCACAACAATTAGAAGCTTTTTGAATTCACTTCTTTTTACTAAACTTAGCCTTTAAATTAGGCTTTTCACTTGAAAGCGCACTTTATCATTTTTCGTGATTTGTGTTGGAGTTTTATTCTTTCTTTTTTTTGTATAAGAAACTCAAAACCGAAAACCCACAATTGATTTCCCTCTCATTCCTAGTCAACTAACAATATACACTCTCACCTCACAATTTATGAAGGTATAAGAGCTAAAATCGAGCTCGGCTAACAAGAAATGGGGTATAGTCTCAAGGGGGATCATTTGGGATATTTTAGGTAGCTTATATATTTGTGTATGTACGAGCAAAATCAAGCCTCCTCAATGCAATTTCCATAAAAAATGCAAGCAAAGAAGATAATTCACACAAGGCTACTCACTAGTTTGCACCGAGTTTTGGAAACAAAATCAAAAGAGCTTTTAGAATTTTGCAATCTTTTCACGAGTAAATATTGATTATATATATATATAGGCGGGTTTTGGACGAAGCACAAAAGTTCAACTCCTTACACAAGAGGGCATATACATGTAAAAACCCGACAAGTAAACTATTCAAACTTCTAAGCATATGGTGATTGCTCAACAATGTAATAAAGACACAAAAGACACAAAAATGACTCAACCATATAAATGCCCAATTAGTAAGCGTCACTTCGCCAAGGCTCTAGTTAAGAAAGACAAATCATGCTTTGTGACACCCGGACCCTAACCACCTACCCACCCCACACTTAAACCATGAAATGCCCCCATTGCATTTTAATGAAAAACAAGTGAAAGGAGGGTGAGATAGAAGTTTCCTAAACCGAGCAAGTTTGGGTCGAGATCGGTGGGGTCCACTTAAACATCCAAGCAATCCAAGCGATAACTGAGCATGGCTTATTTCTCCCGACTCCATGAACGCTACCAATCTTATCAATTCTGCCAAGGTTGGAGTCGGAAAACACACACTATAAAAGAAGATCACACAAAAATAAAAAACAGAATCGCACCCTTATGAACTTTAATCGCTTCAATCGACCCCTCCTCTTCCTCTCGGTCTGAATTTGCAAAGATGATAATCGGCTTGCTCTCCTCTTCCTCCAAATATATACGCTTGAGGGGAGATGGAGGAGGCTTAGGCTCGGGCTTGTGCCTCCTCTCGGCCTCATTGGAGACTAACTCACACAATTCACCGACCCCCTCAAGATACTCTTCATGATTATCGATGGGATCGACTCCCAACCCGTCATCAACAATCTTCACCTCCCCTGCCAAAATTTTGTTATTGACCTCAACAACACAATCACAATCTCTCTCACTCAAGTCTTGGGTGCATTGAAGCTCAAATGAATCGTCGAGGTGAACAAGAGGTTCATCATCCTCTCCACAACCTTTAGCACAAGCCCCCGAGTCAAACTAATCCTCAATGCTCATTTCCTCCATATAAACTTGTTCGACCAATTCTCGGATCGCATCCATATGTAACCACTCTTCAAAATATATTTTAGAAGGATAGGGCATAGGGGCTTTAGAGTTGGAGCCTTGTATGGCCTCGAGGATATGAGTAGGCCATCGAAAAATGCCTTTGCCAATGTGGAGTCCACGGGGGTGGATTCAGGAGGAGTAAGAACACTTGAAATAGAAACCACCTCCCCTTCGGACAGCGGGACAAGCTCATCATAAACCACCCCACCACTTCCAAGGATCGCGACCGCAAGAGGATGCGAAGGTTGGCTCAGCAATTCTTCTTTCTCATTAGCTTAAATTATCATATTGACATCGCTTGTTAGTTGCCCCATGTTCGTGATTATCCCATTGGTCATTGTTTCAACCCAAAAAATGACCAACGTCGAGAACACCTAGAATCTTGAACACCTTCCTGATCTGCACCACAAAAAAGGGTTAGAAAGGACCACCGGTGGTTTTTCGGTGGAAACCTCTCCGATGCTTAAGTCAGTAAGCGTTTGAGGTGTTTTTCCAGAAAGAAAGCAAGAATGCTCAAGAGAATGACATACCTCTCTCAGCCTTGGGGCTGATATATTTATAGCTTTTCCTAGTGGGGACCCCAGCCGGGATCTTAGGAGCACACGCCGTAAATCTCGGGCCGTTATGCAACAAATTCTGACAAGTGGTCCCACTTACCTCCCCCTGGGGAGTCTGAGAAATAGGTCTTCCCTATTCCAGGTCTTCCTCTACTCTGCGTTATCTTAGCTCTGAGATTTCAGCAGGTTCTAAGGAACCAGGCTTGTAATCATTCAGTTCTTCTTTCCTTCCATGTTTCTGCCTTTCAACAGATCAAATCTTGATATAGTGAGGATGAGCTCCTTTTCTTAGAGGACTTAACCAGGTCTGCCATCCAGACTAGGCTAAACCTCAGTCCTCGAAACTTCAGCTCGTCATAATCCTTAGGCTCAGTGATCTTCTCAAGATAACTACGCTCAGAAGGGGACGCGAGAGATAATCACCTCTTCCTGAGATTCCTGACGTCAGTAGGAAAGTTATTTAGGTCTTTCTCTAAGACAGAGCTGCTCTAGTCCTCCCTTAATGTGTCTAACTGCTCTGAGTCAGAGCTACCCCAAACCAGGTCTGGCGCATATATACTTCCCTATCAACTCCTCCCCCCGAACAGTTGGGGTAGATCTGTAATATTCTAAGGTTCTTTTTCGAAATAAATGAGGCCGTTCTGTCCTTTATGGTTTCTCGTACTGGGAGAATCCCGAGATATCTGCCTGCCATACAGTCCTAATTATTGGAATTAGTGGTGTCGGTTTGTCTCAACGAAAGGTCCTTGTTCCCAAGCGTCTTTTCCGTAACTGACAACGTGGTGGCGTGTGATTTGACCTGGGGCGGTTGACGCTCTAGCTCACCACGCAAAGTACTATTTGCATTAAATACGGGGATCCCATCAAATCCCGCCCTCCTCGATTTCCGATTTTTCAAATCCACTAACTTTCTTTTTGTCCCTCCATATTCCTTCTTTCTCTTTACTTTTCAAATTCTATCTTTTCAGCATCCCGAATTTCTCTCCCTCTCCAAAATTCCGGCAATTTTACAACTCCGCTTCACTTCCGTCCAGCTTTCGCTATCTTACAGCCAGGTACCCTCTCATCCCTTTTAATCATGTCAATAATTCCTTCTCCATCTGAATCCACCGGTGGGAGTTCATCCGCCGTGCCGGAGAACTCCACCTCTACTGTAAATTTTTCTTCTTCTGAGTCGCCTCCTGCGGCTCCTCAAGAGGGGTTTCCAGTACCCTTAGGGAGACCCCCAGTAATTCCCCCAAATACCCCTGCTGACAATATCTCCTCCATAGTTAGCAATCAAACCTTGCGAGACATCCGTGCCACCTTCAATATTACCAACGTTTTTTTTCACAAGTCCATCACCAGACGAGAGAGCCTCCGCTCCCCCTCCGCAACACTTAACCTTCTACGTGGATCAATTCCACGCCGGCCTAAGCCTTCCCGTCCACCCTTTCATTCTTGCTGTTTCTCGGATGTACCAGATTCCGGTACATCAGTTTCTCCCTAACGCTTTCCGGGTAATGGCGGGCTTTCATCTAGCAGCTCAATATTCCGGGATAACCCCCACGACCCAACTCTTTTATTCTCTTTTCTTGGCTAAGAGTTCCTCAGGCTTTTTCTATCTTTCCGCCAGACCAGATGTCCATTTATTGTTTGGTTTGCCTACATCCCATAAAGCCTGGAGGAAGAAGTTCTTCTTCGTCCAGTGTTCTGGAGATTGGGGTTTCTCACCTGTCTCCATTGATCTCTTGCCTCAGCAGGCCTCCCTACCCCGGGGTGAGAGGCCTCCTCATGTAGCCCAAAAAATAGCAACCCTCAACTCCAAGCCCATGGACATCACTAAAGTCCTCAAACGTGACCTCCTAAACTTCTTCATAATCCAACACCAGAGCGGTCCTTTACCAGAACGTATTGGTATTATTTCACACTGCCTGTTCGTTTATCCTTGTAATTTCATCGTTGATGAGTACTAACAGCTCTATCTTCCTGTTCCAGTGAATATGTTGCAGGCACGCTTGGAAGCCAAGGCCGTGAAAGCCACCAGGGCTGGTCAGAAAAGCCTACTGGGAGAGTCCTCCCTAGCTTCTCCTACCCTGGAGGAGGTTACTTTAGCAGCACTTCCTGTAGATGCAGTCCAGGGACAAATCCAGGCCATTCCTGCTACTGTCCCTCCTTCTGAGACAGTAAGAAAAAATCCAGAGCCGGCCAGGAGAGCCACGCCTGAGCTGGGAGCCCCAATCTAAGGGATCCCGTTTTCTGAAGACCCTGAGGAAGAGCAGCTGCAGAAGCGAAAAAGAAAGAGGTCTGAGCAAGAAGTCATCCCTGAGGCAACCCCTCAGGCCTTCCAGGTCCCCTCCAACCCTAACCATATTTTTTTCAACAGATCTGTCCTGAACTGCCCAGGTGAGGTTGCTAGGCAGTTCATGATGGGCTTGGCTCCTACTGCTGACCGCCGGACCGCAGACAAGATGTCCGATCCTGAATTGGTAGAAGCCTTCTGCCGGTCCGAGGCACAGGTAAAGCACTCATCTTATGTCCCTTATCCTCCTTTTTCACAAGTTTTGGATAACTTTTGTCTGTTTTATCTCCTCTAGACGGTGGTATTCAGAGCTTCTCTGCTAGCCAGAACGCGCAGTTCTTTAATGCAAATAGATCTGAAAGCGGAGATCGAGCTCTTGAAGAAACAGAGGAGGGAGCTGTTGGCCAAGTGTCATGGCCTTGACGGCGAGGCGGAGATGCTCAAAGCAGAGCTGGCCACAATCAAGGAGGAGTTGTCAGAGTCGAAGAAGGCACAGTAGGAGGTGGAGGGCAGGGCCCGTGCTCAGGCTATTTTGCATGAGGAAGAGCTCAAGAAGATCAAGGAGAGAGCCAAGAAGGCCAGGGCTGAAGGCGAAGCCGATGGAGAAATAAAAGGTCTCACGGAAGGAGAGGCAAAAGGGAGGCTCGGATTCCTGAATTCTGAAGAAGGTCTGCGCTTGATCCAATTAACTCAGGCTACCACACGCCAGGCCTTTCTGGGATCGCTCGAGCTTTACGACATGCTGGTTCCCGAAGCGGAGGCATTCTTCCTTCTCAGTGTGGATGCTCATGCCAAATGGATATCCAAGAATCCTTCTCTGCCTTTTGACCGAGCTGCCCCTATCAAGGGTGCGTCTGAGCCCACCTCCTTCACCTATGCTGCTGAAGACGACCGCCTCCATCTGCTGGATGATCTGGCTTTTGCTGACCACATTCGCCAGAGCTTTTGCTCCTGTGCCTCGGCGTCTTCTCCTCCCCCCGAACAGTTGGCGATGGTGGTGGCCAATTCCCCAACCTTCGCCAATTTAGGCGACTTGGAGGAGTCCACGCAGTTCGCTAAAGATTTTACAGAGGTGTCTCAAGCTCCAGATCAAGCGTGAAGAGGGGGGGTCAGCCCAGGGTGTCTGTCTGTTTATTTCTCCTTATGTGCTCTCAGGAACAGATCTGTAGTTATGGCCTGTGTGGCTGATCTGTTTTATTGCATGTAACAAAACATCATTGTACTGAACTCTTCTTGATTAATGAAAATGTGTTTTGTCGTATTGTGACCTTTGGCCTTCTAGGGTTTCCTGTCTTTCCGGAAACCCTAGTACTTTTTATTCCTTGGCACGTGCTTGCCTTATTTATAAATACGTATATTCATGCTTCATTATTTTTCATCAATCGTCTGAAAAATGTCTTCTTCTCCTTTGATCGAAGAACTCAATACGGTGAAGAGAAAAAACATCTCCCTAGTTGTGGAGAAATTCAAGCTTTCCGGTCAACTGGTCGCGCTCAAAGAGAAAGTTGGTTATCTCTACCGGCTGCTGGAGAGGAAACGTCAGAAGAAACGTTTCTACAAAAGAGAGTGGGCTGAACTTCGGCAAGTTAACCGTCAACTCCAGGAGGAGAAAGCGGGTCTAGCCGAATCTGTGAATTGACTGACCGTCGCTGCTGGCGAAGCTCATGCCCTTGCCGATCGATCTGACAAATATCGTCGCCGTCTGCATGAGACCGAGCGTGAGCTCTGGCGAGCTCGCCGAGATTTGGCCTCAGATCGGCGTGCTTCGCCCAGATGAATATCTGGGTTTTATCTTTTCTGTTCCCTGCAAATTTATGTAACTAAAGTTGCCAACCTTCGTAGAAGGTGTGGGCAACCTGTTTTTTGTGTAGCAATTAATGAAATACATGAATTTTATGCTTTTCATACAAACTTTCCAGTTTTGATCCAACTATGCTCGAGCTAATCTATCATGTGCTTATATCAGCGTTTTAGCAATTCAGAATTTACCTCATAGGGCTTTCATTCTTTATTCGCGTACCCAAGCTGGCAGTCAGTTCTGTAAAGTCATGGGGCACTCGCCTCTGATCCATCAGTCCATTCAGAATTTGATCGTGAGCTGACGATCACGTCAGGAAAATTGTGGGCAGCCACCCTTAACGATCAGATCAGGTCAGGTAAAATCGAGGACATCCGTCCTTAGCCAATCCTGGCTTGAACTGACAATCAGGTCAGGTAGAATCAAGGACATCCGTCCTTAGCCAATCCTGGCTTTAAACTGACAATCAGGTCAGGTAAAATCGAGGACATCCGTCCTTAGCCAATCCTGGCTTTAAACTCGTATTCAAGCGTTAGATTATGCGAGAAGACCTGCAATTTTATTCATAAACAAAAATTTGAGAAATTACACTCATGTATAAAATTTACGCAAGTTAGTAATATTCCAGGCGCGGGGGATCTCTGTCCCATCCAGCTCTTCCAACTTGTAAGCTCCTTCGGCCAAAACCTGGGTGACCCGAAGGGGTCCTTGCCACGTGGCGTCTAGCTTCCCTTTAGCTTGTCCCAAATCAGCTCTTTTAAGAACTAGATCCCCTACTTGGAAGCGCCTCTCTCGGACTGTTTTATTGTAAACCGCTCTGATCCGCCCTCGCATGTGTTCCATTCGCACCGCTGCTTGGTCCCTCTTTTCCTCAACTAAATCCAAAGCATCTTGGATTAACGCTTCATTCTGGGCCTGGTTGTGATTCTGCACTCGATGAGTCTCTAGACTAATTTCTGCAGGGACCACAGCATCCATGCCATATACGAGGCTAAAGGGAGTTTCACCCGTGCTCTCCTTAGGATTTGTGCGATATGCCCAGAGTACTGCATTTAGCTCTTCCACCCATTTCCCTCCAGATCTTTCTAATCGTGACTTAAGCCCTTGGACCAGAATACGGTTGGTTACCTCGACTTGACCATTCGCCTGCGGATGGTATACAGACGTGAAATGCTGTTGGATTTTCATCTTAACACACCAGGCCTTAATTTTGGTTCCCACGAACTGGGTACCATTATCCGATATCAAAACTCTTGGCACACCAAAGCGACAGACAACATTTTTCCATATAAATCCCATTACCGCTTCCTCCGTTATTTTTGCGAGAGCTTCCGCCTCAACCCACTTACTAAAATAGTCTATACAATTAAAAATCTTTTCTGGGCTGGAGCTATCAGAAACGGACCGACCAGGTCAATCCCCCATTTTGAAAAAGGGCAAGGGGAGCTCATTGTTAACAGCTCTTCCGCTGGTTGATGAATCAGGGGGGCCATCCTCTGACACTTCTCACATTTTTTCACAAAGACCTCGGCTTCTTTCCTTAACGAGGGCCAAAAATAACCAGCTCTCAATACCTTACTGGCCAGAATTCGAGCCCCCATGTGATTCCCACAACAGCCCTCATGTATTTCCCTAAGAACCAGTGCTCCGTCTGCTTGGCTTAGGCATCTCAAAAGAGGTTGGCCAAATCCTCGTTTAAACAGCTCTCCTTTGATCAGGCAGAATATGGAAGCTCTGGTTCATACTTTTGTCGCCTCCTTCTTATCCTCTGGTAAGACCTCTTGCTCCAGGTACGCCTTTATAGGGGAACGCCAGTCCTCTCGTTCCGTAACCGCGCAAACCTGCTCAGCTCCAAACTCCTCATCTGCCGTTAATATAGTGATCAATCGCTCATGACAATCTGTAGCCGAGCTGGCCACCTTCGCCAAGAAATCAGCTCTTCCATTTTCCTCCCTAGGAATCTAAAGGACTATCAGCTCTTTCATTCCTCTGGCCAGCTCTCTGAATTTGGCCAGATACTTCTGCATATTTTCCTCCCGTGTTTCAAACTCTCCAGTAATTTGCTTGCAAACAAGCTGTGAGTCCACCTTAGCGCACACCCGCTCTGCGCCTAGGTCTTTCGCCATCTGGATCCCTCTCAAAAGGGCCTCATACTCAGCAGCATTATTAGAGAACGCTGCATTTAACCGTACGGCGAACTCAGTGGTTACGCCTGTTGGGTCTACTAGAATGATTCCAACCCCGCAGCCCTGATTACAGACAGAGCCATCCGTAAAAATTATCCATTCCTTCAGTTCATCTCGGGGGCCAGTCATTTCTTGCACGAAATCCACTAAGGCCTGAGCCTTAATTGTTGTTCTAGCTTCAAACGCGATATCAAATTCACTGAGCTCTATAATCCATTTGACTAGCCTCCCGGATGCCTCCGGTTTGTCCATTATAGTTTTCAATGGCAGTTTGGTTCGCACAATTATAGTGTATGAAAGAAAGTACGGCCGTAATTTACGAGCAGTTCCAACTAGGGCTAGTATCGCCCTTTCCACTTCCATATACCTGATCTCTGCTGCATGCAAGACCTTGCTCCAAAAATATACTGGTCTTTGTATTTTACCGTCCTCCCTGATCAGGACAGAGCTAACCGCCTGCTGTCCCACTGACAAGTATAGGACAAGGGGCTCCCCTTAGACGGGCTTCGTGAGCAAGGTCGTGCCCGCCAGATGCTCTTTCAATAGTTTAAAGGCCTCTTCACATTCATCATTCCACTGGAACTTAGCTTTCTTTCGTAAGGCCTGAAAAAATGGCAAGCTCTTTTCCGCAGACCTTGATACAAATCTACTCAAGGCATTGATCCGTCCAGCCAAGCATTGCATCTCCTTCACATTTTTAGGCACGTGCATTTCCATGATGGCCCTCACCTTTTCAGGATTAGCTTCAATACCATTTTCCGTGACCATATATCCTAAAAGTTTTCCATCTCTAACCCCGAAAGCACACTTTTTAGGGTTGAGCTTCATCTTGTACTTTCGCAGGGTACCGAAGGTTTCCCTCAAATCGTCCACATGCGATACTGCCTTCGCGCTCTTGACCAGCATATCATCGACATAGACCTCCATGTTTCGGCCGAGCTGGCTCTTGAACATTTTGTCCACTAATCGTTGGTACGTAGCACCTGCATTTTTAAGGCCAAAGGGCATAACCACATAGCAATACGTCCCCTTCGGGGTTATAAAGCTGACGCGCTTCCAGTCCTCTCTAGCTAGTCTGATCTGGTGGTATCCCTGCGAGGCATCCATCATGCTCAGGAGCTCGCAGCCAGAGGTGGAGTCGACGAGCTGATCAATCCTTGGCAGGGGGTAATGGTCCTTCGGACAGGCGCGGTTTAAATCTCGGAAATCAATGCACATCCGCCAATCATCTGTCTTTGGGACCAACACCACGTTAGAAAGCCATTCTGGAAATTGTATTTCCTGAATATGTCCCGCCTTCAAGAGCTTTTCGACCTCTGCCTCTATGATAGCTTCTTTCTCTGGACCGAAATTATGCTTCTTTTGCTTGACTGGCTTCACGTCTGGGCGGATATTGAGGCGATGTTCAGTGACCTCTGGGTCGATCCCCACCAAGTCTTGGGGAGACCAAGCGAAGACATCCGCACTTTCTCTTAGCAGTGTCACCAGGTCTGTCAAGACCTCTGGGCTAAGCGTTGTCCCCACACAGAGAGTTCGACTCTCATCACCTGGAACGACTTCCACCAGCATCAACCCCTCCTCTCTTCTTACCAGCTCTTTCCGTGGCAGTTCTACTCGAGCCCTTTTACTTATCCTCTCTTCCTCACTATTCTACCGAATACATTCAACATACGTCTGGCGCGATGCATACTGATCTCCTCTCACCTCACCAGTTCCTTCCTCAGTAGGGAATTTCATTTTCATATGAAAGACCGAGATTACAGCTTGGAACTGACTTAATGAGGGTCGGCCAAGCATGACGTTGTAGGAGGACGGTGCGTCTACCACCAGGAAATGCACCATCCTAGTTACGTGATAGGGCTCTTCTCCTAAAGTTACAAGGAGCCTAACCGCTCCTATTGGCTTCAGGGCACCCCCTGCAAATCCTACCAAGGAAGTAGTCACCTCCTCGAGCTCGACATCCAATTTCAATTTGTTAAAGCAATCAAAGAACAGGATGTCTGCAGAGCTCCCTGTGTCCACAAAAATTCTCCGTACGTTGTAGTTGGCGATAGTGGCCGTTATGACCAGAGCATCCATGTGTGGAGCCAGGATGCCATCGCAATCCTCTGAACCAAAGAAGATGTTTGGTGCAGATGCCAATTGCACGACTTCTCGAGATGTCCTGACCAGGTCCTTGGTAGCCCTGACGTAACTATGCTGGGTTCTCTTAGAGTGCTCATCCAGCTCTCCTCCTGTGATCATTTGAATTTCTCCGTGAATGACCTGGGCTTGATCAGATATTCTTCCTCCTGCTCGCATCTTATCCTGATCACCTCTACCTTGCTGAAACTGGTCATAATTCTTATTGCCAGACCTGGCCTCTTCTTTCCTCATTCAGACATACTCTTTCAAGTGCCCGGCCTGGACCAGCCTCTCCAACTCGTCTTTTAGATGGGGTACACTGGTCAGTGTCATGTCCATACTCGTTTTGGAAGCGACAGAAACGATCTGATCTTTCTTTCCTGGGCCTCTGCGAGTAGGTCTTCGGCCACTTCAGGTCTGGATGCTTCTCAATTGCCTATAAGATTTCACCCTGTGGGGTTGCCAAAGGGGTATATTTGTCGAAACGAGGTCTCCCTCCTGACAGATCTGGCCTGGGCTTCTTCACTGCTGCCCTCTCATCTCTATCAAACCTTTCCTTCTTCTTCTCTCCCTCTTCTTTGATTTTCAAATCTTCTTCCAAATGGATATACTTTTCTGCTCTCTCCAAGAGCTCTCCGAATTTTAGAGCTGATTTCACTACCAGCGATTGGAAAAATTCTTCTCTCCTCAGGCCCTGCGCCAGAGCGTTTACTAACAGCTCTTCTGACGCGGAAGGTACTTCTAACTTAGCCGTTGTGAACCTATTGATGTAGGCACGCAGGCTTTCGTTCTCTTTCTGCTTTAGGCTAAAAAGTTTAAGCGGCATTTTCTAGTACTTCCTGCAACTCGTGAACTGGTACAGGAAGGCCGAACTGAATTCGTCGAAGTTGCTGATGGAACGAGGCGGCAACTGGCTAAACCAGAGCTGTGCCGACTTAGTGAAGTCATTGGGAAGACCCGGCACATAACAGCTTCCGAAAATTTATGTAGAGTTGCCGCGATCTAGAAGTGACTGAGGTGGTCCCACAAATCCATGGTTCCATTATATTCAAAGCCCAAGGAGCGATATGAAGCTGGCACGTCGTCACGCATGACCTCCTCGGTGAAAGGAGTGCCCCGCCGCGCTGGCACGGCACCAGCACTCGTCAACTTCCTCTTAAATTCTCGCACCTCTTTTTGCAAACTCTGCATCTGTTCAGCCAGACCTGGGTTAGTCTGACTTGAAGTCTCGTTGTCAGAGGTGGATAAGTGATCTTCCCTGTCTTGTAGAGGAGCCCGATCCACGTGCTGCCCTCGTACTGGTTCAGTTCCCACCACCGGGACAGTTCGTGCTGGCGGCGTTGCCATCTCCGCGAATTTCTTTTCCACCGCCATTTCCACGGCCTTGCCAATGAGCTCTGAGAGCTGCAAAAGGAAGGGTTCGAAATGAACCACCAGTAGTTGGACCGGATCTACTGAGCGGGGGCGGCGCAGCGCCTGTCGTGGCCGTTACCGACGGTGCTGTCTCTCCTGGCCCCATCGCCGACGTATCTGTTGACCTGGGCCTTCCCCAGGGTGCAGTGGAACTAGGGGTTCCGCCAAGCTCTCCCACCAAGTTTCGTCGTAATCCGTCTGAAGCCATGAAATAAAAAGGAAGTCTCAAAATTATTGAACGTAGCATCGAACGAGGCCGACGTCACGGAATAAGGTTTCATAATAACCAAGAGATTCGGATCAGAAGGTGGGGTAGGAGCATTCACCGGTACAAGTGGAACCACGTGAGGATTAACACCCGCATATGTATTGGCATAACCAAAAGGCGAAAGCATGTGGTTGATAGGATGATAAGAAGGATTATGCGTCGACGGTGGAGCACAAGATGGTCTAGCACAACCGGGTCCCACTTGATATCCATGGCCTCCATATACTTCTTCCAAATGAGACATCGGCATATTGAACGAGAGATTTGAAGGACAAGACGTGGTATCGTGACCAAACAATCCACACAATGCATACAGGGGGACCGATTTTAGGCGAGATAACTTCTCTATTTGAGCCTCCAAAGCCGCTAATCTCTTTTTCAACTCAATCCCACTAGAGGAAGGAACTCCAGACACTTCATTAGCATTATAAAACATGGCTTGAGAATGATTTCGCTCAGGAGGGAGGGATACGCAAGGTGAAATAAACGTCCCAAAATATGGTTTGTTAACATCTCCCATAGTGCGGATAGGGGGCATTGGAGCTCACACCTTCAAATAACTCATACGAATCGGGATCTTGAGCACTATTGGTGGAATCAATTGGGGTATGATTGAAATTATAAGTTTGAGGACCTCCATACGGTCCGGGATTCGGATATTGGCCACCCACATTCCCATTCGGACTCATGAAGCCACCATTAGCCATACTTGGGAAATGGTTGGGAACACCATAACCGCCATACGGGCCGGAATCCGGACATTGACCACCATTGTTCCCATTCGGACTAACAAAGCCTCTATTAGAAATATTCGTGCATTGATTGGGAGCATTATAACCACCATATGGATCGGATGCCGGATTATGCATAATCAGAAAGTGACTGGGAGAACCATATCCTCCATACGGACCATTCATACCCGTGTAGCCACTATACCCAACATGGTTTGCACCATGCCCTCCCATGTTGGGTTGTCCATAGTTGATTCCACGATTGGCAACGTGGTTTGCACCATGCCCTCCCACGTTGCCAAAACCATTATACATCATTCCATTCCCAACATGGTTTGCACCATTCTCTCCCATGTTGGGAATGTACCCTCCATTACTATAAGTACCTTGCATGCACTCAATAAAAGCGTCAAATATGAAAGAAAGCTAAAATCTCAAAGAAACTACAAGCTAATCGAAAACCTTAACCAAGCTGAGTCGCAACGGCGCCATTTTGAAAAAGTTGTTTTATTGGTGTATAAGGTTCATTGGCTTGGTATTATCGGGATTCGATTTCTAATTAGGATCAATGGGTTTTTAGCTTTTGAGAAAATGAAGAAAAATTGAATACAATGGAATTAAAACAATTAAAGCGATTGAAACAAGTAAGGAAAGTAAATGCAAGTTTGTAGAATGCCTTATTCATATGCCAAAATTGATTTTCTAGCGAAAGTGAAAATAAGCTAGTAAAAGCAAAGTTTCACCAAGTACAACTAGAACAACCTAAAGTACAGATATGCATGCATGATCATAAAATTTCAAAATTTAAGATTAGTAAAAATCGAAAGCACAATTAGAAAGAGCAATAAATGTTGTCGTGAAAGTTTAAAAATTTTCGAAAAATAACTAGAAACGAAGAGTAGATCAAGGATTCAACCTAAAACTATACATGAAAATTTGATTCAAAAGAAAGCACATGAAAAACTCAAAATAAAGATGATCAAGGACTCGATCTATGATCTCGGTGTGTCACTCACCTATATTCCATCAAGATCCAACAAGAAATCTATGAGCTAAGGCAAAATTCATAAAATGAAGAACAAGCATGGAAATAAAAAGAAGCTTACTTGAATTAAAGGAAGGGAATAACAAACTTGAATTAAATTGCAATCCCAAATAAAAATCCAAGTGATGTCTTGAATTTTTCTTGAGCTTACAAACCCAAGGAAAAGCTTGAAAATTAAATCTAAGAACTAGAGAGAGAAAGTAAATCTAAAACCTAGAGAGAGAAAATAGATCTAAAAATTAGAGAGAGAGAGAGAGAGAGAGAAATTTGACCCCCAAACCCATACAAGGGTGGGGAGGGGAGTTGATCCCTTTGTTGGTGAAAGATGTGGGGTTTATATAGCTAATTGCAGGGGCAAAACTGTAAAAAATGTCTAAAATCTCAAAAGTCCCTGCGATGCAGTCGATCAACTGCAGGTCCAATCGATCAACTGCCCTGGTTCCAAGCGATCCGGCTTCTGTCGAGCAGTCGATTTCGGAGCCTTCAGTCGATCCGTGGTTCTCAGTGAGTGTCTTTCGGCTCGGTTTTCTCATTTTGGCACGAATCTTGGGCCTCAATGCCTTGGCTCGAACCTAGGCATATGATGGCACGTCTTGGCACGAATCTAATTCATTAAGCCACCTACAAAGCAAGAATTTTGAACTTAAAAATCCAAGAATCGCACAAACATCACCAACATCGGATACATGAGGCTCGAAACATTAAAACAAGAAAATAACCTAAAATCCTAACAAAACTAGACTCAAAACTACTAAAAATGACCCTAAACCTTAATCAAAAGTACAGGAAAAACACCACAATTACATGCAAATCAACGATGTCGATTTGTAATTGTACGAACTCACTAACAATGACGAGAATGAATGTGTTGATGAGGCAGGTGATGATATAGAAGAGGAGTTACTCACTGATCATGATAAAGATACATACACAGAAGAAAATGAGTTTGGTGAGAACATTCATAGCGCAAGTGTTGGTTCAGACGACTAGTTTAAAAGGAAATCGTTGTAGTTGAAATATGTTTAAATTTTTCATATTGTAAAATGCTCTTATTTTAACTAATTGATTTATACTTGGACCTTGTAAAGTGGTTGTATTTCTAAATGCTCTTATTTTAATTATTGATTCATACTTGTTTTTTGTAAAATTATCGTATTCTATGTATTTTTATCAGATGCCGAGGGGAGGACACAGTTCCGGTCTTGGACAATCAGATCATGTGTCATCTAATCATTTAGATTATTTTGATGATGACGATGTGGGGCTTAGTACTGATCATTCACATCCTATACCTGATATGGCGTGCTCATTCAGATAATGGGATGTCGAAGCACATCTGAGTACATTATTTAACTAATTATAAATTAACTTGTTTTTTGGTTTTCATGTAAAATTTACTAATGGTTTCTATTTCAGGAGGAGTACCAGTGATGTCTGGATGAGGCACGCGCTTCTTCATAAGATTTAGATAATGAGGTTGACCCTGACATTTTTTATCTTGACGTCATCATGCCGAGCAAGGGCTGACATTATGGCTCCGGCTGTTTTGGGAAGTTTGTGGCTTTTACGAAGGGTTTCAGAGGCAGTGGTTCTTCCTCCTCCTAGCACAACAGGACTCAAGTGAGGGACCTCTAGACACAACTTCGGATGCAGTAGGAGGAGCTAGAGGCTACAAGACGAGCTTAGCGAGCGATGGAAGATAGGTATAATGAGTCTGAGGTCATCGTGTGCACCACTAGAGGGAATTTGAGGAGCAAATCAATCGGAAGATGGCTTATTTGTTAGCATGATTTCAGCAAAAACAATCGCAACACCCCCTCCATCTTAAGACTCCTCAAATAAGATGTTTTTATAAACTTGTGATATTTTAACATTTTGTCGAACAAATTGAATCGTTGCAAACTTTATGAAATTAAAACATTTAGTTAATCCATTTTTTTTGTTTATTAATGAATTAATGTTTTATTTTTAGTTCCTGAGTTTTATTGGGTATTTTAAATAAAAATAAGGATTAAAAATAATAATTAAAAAAATTAATTTTTAAAAGAAACCAAGGGAACTATTACACTCAAAAAAACCGAGGGAGAATAATCCTTAGAAATACAAAAGAGAATTCTGCACTCGGTATCCCGAGGACATTATTACCCTCGGTATTCGGAGAGGAATATTACCCTCAGTATATTAACGATCAGGTTGGGCCATAGAATATCATTATAGTAGTGATAGATAATGCTTCAAACAATATTAGAGTGGCAAAGTAATTATGTTCAAAAAGACTGACTATCTTTTAGACATCATGCGCCGCGCACGCTATAAAATTAATTTTTTAAAGCATTCTTAATATTTTCATTTGCTCATAAAAGAGACGCATATAAATCTCATTGATAACTTCTTATCTCCATAAATACAAATCACCTTCACCAAAGGTGCAAAATAGTCAAGCAAGATCTCACACCATTCCAAAAACCAATAGACATCACAATAGTATAATTTGATTTTCCTTTAAAAGTGTTTGCCCATTTGCATATATCTTATTAACATGAATTTTTCTTGATTTTAGTTAGTATTTTAGTTCGTTTTTATTATTGTTTTCGGTGAAAGTTGGATAGATTGAGCATATTTTCGTATTTCCTAATCTCCAACTTGTTTTACCGTAATTTGATCATAATTAATTAACTTTATGTTTATTTTAGATATTTTGAATTATTTAAGTTTCGAAGTAGTCAAGGGTGGGCAAACAAGTAGAGTTTCAGCGAAAATGGGCCGCGATTAGAAGAATTAGAAGCTGCCGACTTTCTATAACGGTTTTCCATCTGGAACCGTACTAGTATCCCTGGCCGACTGCAACTCTCTGTAGCATCGATCCAGTTTGCGTCGGTCGACGCAAGAACCGATGTCGATCGACGCACCTGCCCACAAAACTCTCTGTAGCGTCGACCAGTTTGCGTCGGTCGACGCAATAACCGTCGTCAATCGATGCGACATCCTAGAATCGTGATTTTTAGGGTTTCTTGCTACCCAAGACTTCCCACAACTATAAATACCCCATGTATTTTGGATTTTTAGATACATTATCATATTTCTAGGGTTTCTAAGGCCTCTTAGGGGCTGACAACGCCAACGAGTGCCGTTTATTTTCTTAGTTACTTCTCAAATTTCATAGTTTTAAATCTCTAGCTTTAGATTAGTTTAGATTAGTTCTTAGATAGATTAGATAGCTTGGGTTCAAGATCTCGACACCAAAACGCTGTTGTTCGTCATAGTTTAATAAGTAAGTATTTATTTTCTTATGCTCTTCAATTTAATTGGTTTAATTAATAATCATTGCTTCCATGACGAATCTTTCTTGTGATTGTGTTGGGATTGTGATGTTGAGATTGATGATTATTATTAGCTAGATCTTATGGGTCTAGAGCCTAGATTCGTAACCATCAATTGGGTTATCCCAAGAGATCGTGGAGATGAATCAAAGCTCTAGAACCCTAGTTTTCTTAAATCATTTTAAGGTCTTTTAATTATTTTGCTCTTAATTTAAATAACCTTTAGTTTTAATTAATTATTTCTTAGTTTAAATAATTATAGATTTAATTAATTAGTTCATAGCTTAGATAATCTAAATTTAATTAATTTTAGCTCTTAAAACTCTCAAACAACCCCCCCCCCCCCACCCCCTATCCGTGTGTTTAGATTAGTTTTATTTTTTATTTTTATTTTCTTATTCATTGAATCAAACAGAAGAGGAACTTCCGAATCTAGCTTTCCTTTGAGATCGACACGAGTCAACTTACCCACCTACAAGTGATCCCGTTCTCTTGCGGTCAAACTTTTTAAAATTGACAACTTTAAATAAAAATAGGTGCGGAAAAGTTCGAATCAAAATTTTGGCTCCGTTGCCGGGGAAGTGATTAACACAAATTTGTCTTGATTTTAGTTAGTATTTTAGCTCGTTTTTATTGTTGATTTCGGTGAAAGTTGGATAGATTGAGCATATTTTCGTAATTTCTTATCTCCAACTTATTTTATTATATTTTAATTAATTTTATATTTGTTTTAGGTATTTTGAGGTATTTATATTTTTACGTAGTCAAGGATGGGCCTACAAGTGGAGTTTCGGCAAAAACGAGCCTTGATTTGAAGTATTTAAGCTGACACTAGGTACCAGTAATTAGGTGCTAAATTGGTGAATTAAATATTGAATGATGATCCATAGGAGTTGCACGAAAAAACGAGACACAAAACAAGTGAATTGGTGAAGAAATGACAGTTTTGGGCCTTCTAGAAGGGATGTCTCTGGGCCCAACCGGTATAGAAAGCTTGGCTGGCAGCACCTCCTAATTCTGGGCCTTCTAGAAGGGTCGTTTCTGGCTCAACCGGTATGGAAAGTGCTGAACGTCCTAGAAGGGACGGAAACCCTAATTCTGACCCCTTTTCCAAGCCACCTACACCTTTAAATACCCCCCACCCCTCACATTCGAAAATACACATTATTCCTAGGGTTTCTAAGGCCTTTTGGGGGTTGACGACCCCAAGAGTGCCATTTTATTTTCTTAATTTCTCTTAATAATTCTTAGTTTTAAATTCTTAGACTTTAGATTAATTTAGATTCAAGATTTCGTTGTGGAACGCTGCTATTTTCTTCGTTTAATTAGTAAGTACTTATATCTTATACTCTTTAATTTAGTTCACATGCTTTCAATTAGTTTAATTAAATCTTTTAGAATAATTATTGCTCTTAGTTTAATCTTTAGTTCTTGAAATAATCAAACGAAACCCCCCCTTGTCCGCGTGTTTAGATTAGTTTTATTTTTATTTTCTTATTTGTGAAAACAAACACAAAACGAACTTTCGAATCTATCTTTCCTCTAAGATCGACACGAGTCAACTTACCCACCTACAAGTGATCCCGTTCTCTTGCGGGCGAACTTTTTAAAATTGACAACTTTAAATAAAAATAGGTGCGAAAAAGTTCGAATCAAAATTTTGGCGCCGTTGCCGGGGAAAGCTAAGTAGGTCGTGAATTTTGTGTTTGCCCTTCGTGATCTCTATTTTTATTTGTTTCGTTTATATTTAATATTTTATTTTGAGTTTTTCTTTTTATCTGGTACGTTTAATCTTGTGCGTTGAGTGTTGTGTATACAAGGTACATCTCTTGAAGCCTCGATTCATCGTCCGTAATAAATTAAAAAAATAATAAAAAAAAAAAGAGATGTCGAGAAGTCGGGGATTTCAATCGACAGTCGAACAATGGTATGACAATCCATTCGATTTTCATGTTCCTGGACCGGCCATTCCAATAAGCCCTTCGATGAGAGAATACGAGGTAGAAGATTTTTACTACAAGAGATTGCCGGAATTTCATGGGCATCCGAGCGAGGATCCAGTGAAGTTCATCCAAGAATACGAAGATGTCACCGGGACTTTTCCTCTCCTCGGCCTTACACGAGAACAAATTAGGAGGCGGCACTTTCTATTGCAACTAAATGGTAAAGCATGGCGATGGTTGATAAAGTTGGAGCCCGATTCCTTGCCATCGTGGGAGGACGTGTATGAATGTTTCATGGAGAAATTCTATACACCTAGATGGCACCAATGCTACTCGAGCCAAGACGACGTTCCGTATGCCCCACACGTTTATAATGACGAGTCCTATGCTTCTTACGAACAACTTCCATACTATCCTAGCTGTGTAGATTACGAGCAAGACAATCAATTTTTGGCGCAGCAAGAGGATCAAGAAGCTGAGACCATGAGTTTTCAAGACGAACTCGAAGATGACCCTTTTGAGTCTGTGAATCGAAGTTATGAGTCTATGAAACAAAGTATGGTGAATATAGAGAGGTCGTGTGCCCAAATAATGTCTTATTTGGAGAAATTGTCGAAAGAAGGGGATGAGGTACCAATTCTTGATGTTCTGGAGCCCATCGTAGAGATAGAGAATCTGAGCCCAACTACTTGCTTAGAGGAGGAATGTAACGATGAGGTTATGGAAAATTTGGATGAATTTGTTCCTCTTGTTCATGTTGATGTCGTGTTAGGTGATGGGGTGAAGATGTTTCCCTTGGAGAATCCGGAGGTTGATGTAGTAATGGATTTTCTTGAGTTTTGCATGAAAGAAGATGACGTGGTGCCGATTTTGGAGGCTGAGCCCCACGTCATGCCGATAGAGATTCCAGTGGTTGCTGCAATTCAAGTTTGATTAAGGATGATGTAGGGGATGAGCCGATTTTCGAAGATGAATTTACTCCTCTTGAACTGGATGATTTAGACGTCGAGGACAACGACGAATTTTTAAAATGGGTGGCGGCAATTTTGAGAATAGATTTGAATGACGTTGTTGTGGACGGTGTGAATTTTGATGAAGTGTTGGAGAGGGAGTTTATTGAGCCTCTTGTTATCCCACCTGAGCCGTTAATGGATTTTAATTTTGAGTTGGTGGACGAGTTTGTTGGGGAAATTTTCAAATCCCTGTGCCCGAATTTAGTTCCCAATATTCTTGAAGACGTTGAGGGGGATTTTAGCAAAATGAAGGAGAATGGATTGGGTGTTGATGAATTCTTATGTTCGACGGAGTTCCTCACATTCCCAAGGATTGCGGATCACCATACGCCCGAATTAGTTGTTGATATGTTCATGGTGATAGATTATTCGCTTTTTAGACCCCCCAAAGCGAGTTAATATTTTTTTTCTACGACTTGCTTACCATGCGCGCCTTGGAAGAATAAATTGCATATGCTTACTGTTGGAAAACACTAAGGCGTGGCACGATCATCACCTATTCTTAGATCCGGGATAGCAACATTCGTAGAAGGCGTCGAGCTTTCGACGTTAAATAAGCGCTTCTTGGGAGGCAACCCAAGCTGTTTTTTTCTATCCTTTGTATTTCTTTTTAGTTTATTTCTCTTTTCCTATTTTACGTTTAGGTTATGTTTCTGAAACAGGAAGAAGTGTTATCGAGGATGGAAATAGTCGATGGTTCACAGATCGCGTCGATCGACGCCATCACCGACACAGCGTCGACGCCCGCCACCGCCCGCGTCGACCGACGCCCTGTCGACGTGATGCCCAGCCCATCTCGGCTTGCGAGTTTGAGCGGAATTCTCTTCGACCCGACAACATTCCCGCCTATGATGACTGCTTCCGCGAGTTTTAGATTTTTGTTCAAGACATTTTTCACACGATTGGAGACGAAAGATGATTGCACAAGCACTTTTTGGAGTCGCTCGACTATTTTCAGGGACGTTTTTCTTATTCCCTTTCTCCCTTGCTTTTATTTTACTTATACTCATTTATGGCAATCAGGGGATTGTCAAGTTTTTAGAGGGGGGATGGTTGAGTATGATTTATATTTGAAAATTTGACGTGATTGATTGCTATTTCTGCGCTGAATTGTGTTTGTATGGCTTCCTGTCAAAGTTAACTACGTTTGATTTGATGTTCTCGTCTTTGAGTGTGTATAAGTGCATAAATTTTTCAAAATTATTATTTATATATTGTACAATGGTATTTGGACGCAATTGATTTCGCAAAATCTAAAAAGCAGCGTCAATTCAAAACTTTTTCATGCAAAAAGGCAGTGAGCAGCCTGAGTGATTATCATCTTTGCATGTACTTGAATGAGTTTTGATTTGAGATCTCTTTGAAACCGCTGTGTGTAGTTGACTTTGAAAATGAGGTTAAGACACAGAAAAAACCTTATTTCCGGCCATATCCATATATTTTTAGCCACTATAAATTCCCGAATGAGCCAATCATAGCAAAATAATCCATTCCTATAGCCATGTGTGTTTTGAGTCAACCCCTACAACCCATTAAAAGAAGGATGGTGAGTCTAGTTTAATTGTGTTATTCATTGTCTACGCGCTAATAAAGGCTTGAGTTGGTTATTGTTTATTTTATGAAGCCTAATATTTAAAGGCATGAGTTGTATAGAAGCATATAATAAGCTTCAATTGTGTTTAAGTGGTTTGAGCTTCAAGTCGGTTTTAGCGTTTCGAGTTGAGAAATAGCCTAATTTAAAGGCTACGTTATGAGTGATTAGTGAGGGTTTTTTTTATTTTTGAACGAGGTGAAGCAAATTGCTTCGTGATTAGAATAGGTTTGGTGAGTTATTGATCACGTTAGATCGTGAGTTAGCCACACGACTTATATATTCCATACCCGTCCAAAGATCCTTACATTACAACCCGAAAAGACCTTTTCCGATTCTTTGTTGATAACACACTTAATTTGCGATTGAGAAGAGATTTATTTTTGGTTATTGTTCATTGCGCTTGTATTTGTATGATTTGAGCGTAAACACGTCCCCGTATAAAGATTCTTGAGTCCTTTGAGCGAACACCCCTATATATTTCCCTTTGAGAGGATGCATGAATTTGATTTTGGAGTGATAAAGTAATAAGGGTGGAGTGTTTAAAGTTGCGTGACATGTATCTATATTTTCAAAATTATCTATGTAGCACGACACGACTCTTTGCTTGAGATTATTTTCATTCTTGTTATTCTTTGAGATTATCATTTGTTCGGGAGGAACAAACCAATTAAGCGTGGGGTATTTGATTAACACAAATTTGTCTTGATTTTAGTTAGTATTTTAGCTCATTTTTATAGTTGATTTCGGTGAAAGTTGGATATATTGAGCATATTTTCGTAATTTCTTATCTCCAACTTATTTTATCATATTTTAATTAATTTTATATTTATTTTAGGTATTTTGAAGTATTAATATTTTTACGTAGTCAAGGATGGGCCTACAAGTGGAGTTTCGGCGAAAACGAGCCTTGGTTTGAAGTATTTAAGCTGACACTAGGTACCAGTAATTAGGTGCTAAATTGGTGAATTAAAAATTGAAGGATGATCCATAGGAGTTGCACGAAGAAACGAGGCACAAAACAAGTGGATTGGTGAAGAAATGACAGTTTTGGGCCTTCTAGAAGGGATGTCTCTGGGCCCAACCGGTATAGAAAGCTGGGCTGGCAGCACCTCCTGATTCTGGGCCTTCTAGAAGGGTCGTTTCTGGGCTCAACCGGTATGGAAAGTGCTGAACGTCCTAGAAGGGGCGGAAACCCTAATTTTGACCCCTTTTCCAAGCCACCTACACCTATAAATACCCCCACCCCTCACATTCGAAAATACACATTATTCCTAGGGTTTCTAAGGCCTTTTGGGGTTGACAACCCCAAGAGTGCCATTTTATTTTCTTAGTTTCTCTTAATAATTCTTAGTTTAAATTCTTAGACTTTAGATTAATTTAGATTCAAGATTTCGTCGTGGAACGCTGCTATTTTCTTCGTTTAATTAGTAAGTACTTATATCTTATGCTCTTTAATTTAGTTCACATGCTTTCAATTAGTTTAATTAAATCTTTTAGAATAATTATTGTTTCCATGACGAATTGTGATTATGATTGTGTTGGGATTGTGATGTTGAGATTGATTATTATTATTAGCTAGATCTTATGGGTCTAGAGCCTAGATTCGTTGTGAACCATCAATTGGGCACTCCCAAGCGATCGTGGAGACGAATCAAAGCTCTAGAACCCTAGTTTTCTTAAATCGTTTTAAAAATCTTTTAATTAATTTTCTCTTAGAATAAGTAATTTCTAGATTTAATTTAATTGCTCATAGTTTAGATAATCTTTAGATTTAATTAATTAGTTCATAATTTAATTAATCCTTAGATTTAATTTATTACTCTTAGTTTAATCTTTAGTTCTTAAAATAATCAAACAAACCCCCCACCCCCCCCCCCTTGTCCACGTGTTTAGATTAGTTTTTATTTTTTATTCATGAAAACAAACACAAAACGAACTTCCGAATCTAGCTTTCCTCTAAGATCGACACGAGTCAACTTACCCACCTACAAGTGATCCCATTCTCTTGCGGGTGAACTTTTTAAAATTGACAACTTTAAATAAAAATAGGTGCGGAAAAGTTCGAATCAGGAAGGCTAAAGGTTATGATTTTTGTGTTAGCCCTTCGTAACCTCATCTATGTTTTTACTTGTTTCATTTATCTTTCGTATTTGTTTGTGATTTTTTTTTCTTTTCTTTTTGTTCATTTTTATTATCTTCCACTGGTACGTTTAATCTTGTGCGTTGAGTGTTGTGTATGCAAGGCACATCTCTCGACACCTAGGTTCAACGAACCAAAAAAAAATAAAAATTTAAAAAAGGAGGATGTCTTAATACGGTATAACGTCCGATTGGCTTGGCTTTCGATTGGCCATTCCATTTAGCACCGCAATGTGGAATTACTATCCTGACGAGTACGACCAAAGGTACCTCCTGGTTTTCCATGGGCTTCGGAGCGAGGATCCGCTAAAATTCATCCAAAAGTACGAGGACATCACCCAGAATTCCCCTCTTCTCGGGCTTACTAGAGATAAAGTAAGGATGCGACTTTTCCCTTTCACACTAAAGGATCGGGCAAAGAAATGGTTAAATTATGCAGAGCCTGACTCTTTGCGAACGTGGGATGAAGTATACGATAAATTCATGTGGAAGTTCTATGCACCTAATGTAGTATGTGATCGTTGTGGAGGCCGAGGGCATTTGGCGAATACATGCATAGTACTATTTGACGATAAGCCACAAGATCATGTTATCGCCATCCAAGATTATACGAGTTATGCCTCCCCCGACTCGATTCCTTCATACCTGCGCTATGGAGAATACACCCCACCTATTCCAGATGATTCGGGCGAGGAGTTAAAGGCGTGGAAGCAAGACCTATCTAAGACTATGGAGAATTTCGAGACAATGTTTGGTCAAATAATGGCTTCTTTAGCAAAAAGGTCAGACGAGATGGACGAACCTCCAAGTTAACCAGAGATGCCGATTTTTGATGTGATTGAGCCCACCTTGGAAGTTGAGAGTTCGAGCTTTGACGATCATTTGGGGGATACGTGTGAGGAGGAGGATATTGAGAAATTGGTTGAAATCATTTCCTCTGTGCCACTCGATGAAACTTTAGAATAGAATGTTGAGGTTTTACCATTGGAGAGCCCACACAACGTTGAATATTCGAGCCTACTCGAGCTCGATGAGAATGGAGGTGTTTCAATGGCCAATTTAGAAAAGGGTGAGGTTATTGAACCCCAATTCGTTCCACCCGAACCGTTGTGGAATCTTAATTTTGAAGCGGTGGAAGAATTATTGAAGGGAGATGAGATTACTGAGCCTCATACTGTGCCACCCGATGCTTTGGTCGATATTGAGATGGAGGTGATGGACGTGTTAGTTGAGAAGAATTCCAATCCCCCTCCCCTATGCCCGAATATAGATTTAAATATTTCTCAAATTGTTGATGGGGATATCAATGAAGTAAGGAGTTCGGGATGTTCGAAGGATTTGCCGTTTGTTCGATGAAATTCTTAATTTTTCCTAAGGGCGATGATCGCCCCATGCCCCGACTGATTTTTGATGTGTTCGTAGTAATCGATTACTCGCTTTTTCGACCTCCAAAGCGAGTTGAGGCTTTTATTTTTTTACGAATTGCTTTTCATGCTCGCCTTGTTGGTTTAAATCACCCATGCTTACTCTTAGAGAACACTAAGGCATGACACGATCGTCACTTGTTTTTGGATCCGGGATAGCATCGTTCATAGAAGGCATCGAGCTTTCGACGTTAAACAAGCTCTTCTTGGGAGGCAACCCAAGCTATTTTTGTTATCCTTTGTATTTATTTTTAGTTTATTTCTCTTTTTCTATTTTACATTTGTGTTATGTTTCTGAAACAGAAAGAAGTGTTATCGAGGAAGGATTAATCATTAGGATGAAGAAATCGAAATGGTTGACGATGCACGGATCGCGTCGATTGACGCCAGTACTAACGCGGCGTCGACGCCCGCCACCGCCTGCGTCGACCGATGCCCTATCGATGCGATGCCCAGCCCATCTCGGCTTACGAGTTTGAGCGGAATTCTCTTCGACCCGACAGCGATCCCGCCTACAATGACTGCTTTCGCGAGTTTTAGATTTTTGTTCAAGACATTTTCGTTCACGCGATTAGAGACGAAAGATGATTGAACAAGCATTTTTTGGAGTCACTCGACTATTTAATTTTCAGGGACGTTTTCTTATTCCCTTTCTCCCTTGCTTTTATTTTCTTATACTCGTTTATGGTAATCAGGGGATTGCCGAGTTTTTAGAGAGGGGGATGTTGAGT
The DNA here is from genome assembly GCA_014905375.1 of Phtheirospermum japonicum. Taxonomy (NCBI): domain Eukaryota; kingdom Viridiplantae; phylum Streptophyta; class Magnoliopsida; order Lamiales; family Orobanchaceae; genus Phtheirospermum; species Phtheirospermum japonicum. Next base: position 391,999 of record BMAC01000871.1, on the reverse strand, counting down.
ATGATTTATATTTGAAAATTGTGCAATTTGAATTTTTTTTACGTGATTGATTGCTATTTCTGCGCTGAATTGTGTTTGTATAGCGTGCCTGTCGAAGTTAGCTATGTATGATTTGAGGTTTTTGTCTTTTGAGCGTGCATAAGTGCATAAGTTTTTCAAAATTATTTCTATATATTGTAAAATGGTACTTGGACGCAATTGATTTCGTAAAACCTTAAAAGCAGCGTCAATTCAAGACTTTTTCATGCAAAAAGCCTGTGAGTAGCTTGAGTGATTATCATCTTTGCATGTGCTTGAATAAGTTTATGTCGTGAGATCTCTTTGAAACCGCTGTGTGTAGTTGACTTTGAAAATGAGGTTAAGGCACAGAAAAAATCCTATTCCGGCCATATCTATAAATTTTAGCCACTATAAATTTTGAATGAGCCAATCATAGACAAATAATTCATGCCTATAGCCTTGAGTGATTTTATTGAGTCAAACCCTACAAACCCATTAAAAGCGTGGGGTAGGAGTTCGTTATTTTTATTGGTTATTTTGGAATTTTTATCAGGGATTTATGAAAAGTCTTGTAATAAAGGATCACCATCCTTAAAAAAAAAAGAAAAAAAAAGAAAGAATAAGAAGGATGATGAGTCTAGTTGAATTGTGTTAGTCATTGCCTATGCGTTTTATTAAGGTTTGTGTTTTATTGTTTATTTTCTTATGAAACATATTGTTTAAAAGGCAAAGAGTGTGTAATTGTAAAGAAGCACATTATAAGCTTCAATTGTGTTTAAGTGGTTTGAGCAACAAGTCGGTTTTAGAGTATCTAGTTGAGAAATAGCCTATGTTTAAAGGCTACGTTATGAGTGTTTAGTGAGGATTTTATTTTTGAACGAGGTGAAGCACTTTGCTTCGTGATTAGATTAGGTTGAGTGAGTTATTTAGCCACACTACTTATATATTCCATACCCATCCAAAGAGCCTAACATTACAACCCAAAAAGACCTTTTCCAATTTTTAGTTTGACAACACACTTAATTTGCGATTGAAAAGAGATTGATTTTCCATTCTTATTTATTGTGCATGTATTTGTATGATTTGAGCGTATACACATCATATGCAGCAATACTTGAGTGCTTTTGAGTGAACACACCTATATATTACCCTTTTGAGAGGATGCATGATTTTATTTTTGGATTGACAATGTAATAAGGGTGGAGTGTTTGACGTTGCATGACTTGTATCTATATTTTCAAAATTATCTATGTAGCACGACACGACTCATTACTTGAGCTTATTTTCTTTCTTGTATACTTTGAATTTATCATTTGTTCGAGGACGAACAAACCAATTAAGCGTGGGGTAGTTGATTAACATGAATTTGTCTTGATTTTAGTTAGTATTTTAGTTCGTTCTTATTATTGTTTTCGGTGAAAGTTGGATAGATTGAGCATATTTTTGTATTTTCTAATCTCCAACTTGTTTTACCATAATTTGATCATAATTAATTAATTTTATGTTTATTTTAGGTATTTTGAAGTATTTAAGTTTGGAAGTAGTCAAGGGTGGGCAAACGAGTAGAGTTTCAGCGAAAACGGGCCGCGACTTGAAGAATTAGAAGCTGCCGACTTTCTATAACGATTTTCCATCTAGAACCGTTCTAGTATCCCTGGCCGACTGCAACTCTCTGTAGCATCGATCCAGTTTGCGATGGTCGACACAAGAACCGATGTCGATCGACGCACCTGGCCACAAAATTCTCTGTAACGTCGACCAGTTTGCGTCGGTCGACGCAATAACCGACGTCAATAGATGCGACGACCTAGAATCGTGATTTTTAGGGTTTCTTGCTGCCCAAGACTTCCCACAACTACAAAAACCCTATGTATTTAGGATATTTAGATATATTATCATATTCCTAGGGTTTCTAAGGCCTCTTAGGGGCTGACAACCCCAACGAGTGTCGTTTCTTTTCTTAGTTACTTTTTAAATTTCTTAGTTTTAAATCTCTAACTTTAGATTAGTTTAAATTAGTTCTTAGATAGATTAGATAGCTTGGATTCAATATCTCGACACAAAAACGCTGCTGTTCGTCATAGTTTAATTAGTAAGTATTTATTTTCTTATGCTCTTTAATTTAATTAGTTTAATTAATAATTATTGCTTCCATGACGAATCTTTCTTGTGATTGTGTTGGGATTGTGATGTTGAGATTGATGATTATTATTAGCTAGATCTTATGGTTCTAGAGCCTAGATTCGTTGTGAACCATCAATTGGGTTATCCCAAGAGATCGTGGAGATGAATCGAAGCTCTAGAACCCTAGTTTTCTTAAATCATTTTAAGGTCTTTTAATTATTTTGCTCTTAATTTAAATAATCTTTAGTTTTAATTAATTAGTTCTTAGTTTAAATAATTATAGATTTAATTAATTAGTTCATAGCTTAGATAATCTAAATTTAATTAGATTTAATTAATTTTAGCTCTTAAAACTCTCAAACAAACCCCTCCCCTATCGGTGTGTTTAGATTAGTTTTATTTTTTATTTTTATTTTCTTATTCGTTGAGTCAAACACAAGAGGAGCTTCTGAACCTAGCTTTCCTTTGAGATCGACACGAGTCAACTTACCCACCTACAAGTGATCTCGTTCTCTTGCGGGCGAACTTTTTAAAATTGACAACTTTAAATAAAAATAGGTGCGGAAAAGTTTGAATCAGTATCTCACTCAGACCTACTAAACATCGCCTTCAATTGTGCATTTTCTCCAAAGCTCAACAAACTAAGGAATTAAGACACAAATCTTGTGACTCTCCATCTGACTATATATATATATATATATATATATATATATATATATATATATATATATATATGTGTGTGTGTGTGTGTGTGTGTGTGTGTGTGTGTGTGTGTGTGTGTGTGTGTGTGTGTAAGACCTTGTCATGGATAAAGTCTTATGATGATCTTATAATAAGATGGTCAGATCTTTGGCTTGATCAATCACTTTCTTGAACCGAGGTAATTTTCCAATGCCCTTGAAAATAAGATTAATAGTGTCTGTAGCAGATGATGTCTAAACGATAGTTAATCTTTTTGAACATAATTACTTTGCTGCTCCCATATTTACTGAAGAATTATTCGTCACTACTTGAATGACATTCTACGGCCCAACTTGATCAGTGCATATTAACATAATCAAAAACCATTTGTCTTGTATGTGCTACATCCGAATGTTCCTTAGAAGAAAGAAAAGATGTAACCGCTTTAGAATGGACACATAAATTCATGATTCTTCTTCTCTTTCTATCACACTAAGCATCACTAATAATTGAGCAGTCGTGGATAATTATGAGATGAGATCCTTCCGAACAACCATTATTTTCTCAATCATCTTCACGTGGCTTTATTTTGTCTTTGGCTTAGTTAACTTCTTTTCAATAAAGTCTCTCTCGGTTCATATTGACTAAAAGGTTTCCATCCCAGTATAAATTAACCAAGTGCCTCTATAAAGAGCCTAAAGCTTTCAAACTCACAAGCATTGAAGGATATGCCGAATTCGTAAACCCAATCATCAAAATAATTCTTCACCTCATTTGCCTTTCTTTTCGCTAGGCATCAATAATGTTTCATCCTCGCGTATTCTTTCCCATATTCAAGGACGCTAGAGGATAGATGTATGCAGTAAAATCTTCCAACAGACTAAGAGGATGGGGTGGCTTGGAGCCTAATGGCGTTCTTCTTCTTCTTATTCTTCTTCTTCTTCTTCTTCTTCTTCTTCAAGTAGTTGAAAATCCAACCCACTAATACTCACAGTTGATAGAAAAGATTCCCTTTAACTTCCTATCTTTCACCTCACTAATGACATTTATACACTTCATTTGTTCTTTCGCAACAACTTGCATACAAGGAGTAACATTCACTTTAACACAGCCTATGTGGGTCATGACCCAAAGTCTTCCATTTTATTAAATTATTCGCATGCATATATAATTATGTTATTTTATGTTCAATTTAATATGCACATAATGAAACTCATATTTGAGAACCATCTCATTTAACACACAGTGTGTGTATGTGTGTGTGCGTGCATGTACGTGGTGTGTACAACTTTTATTAGAATATTGTTGTTGACCAAAACTATTAAAGATCTATCTAAAGATTTATCAATATTAGGTTGGGATCCCATTATAGAAGGGCGTAAAGCATTGTAGGCAAACTCATGAGGATATAAACAACACGGGTTAGTATAATCTTACAACCCATTATTTGACTTGTGTGATTATATAATTGACGTGTTTGTAATGTAATGTCGAACTATTTAGTTGTGAAAGATTGAAATATGTGCTCTATATGTGACTTGTGTAATTTATTTAGTGATATTGTAATAGGACTGATATACGTGAATATGATGGGATTAAGATATGTGCTCTATTGATGATATTGTTTATTTGAGATATAAGTGTTATTTACGATGATATTAAACAGAAATGAGATGTGTAGTTTGGAAAAATGCATTCATTAGAAATTAATAGAATACTGTTATGGGTGCTATTTACCTTGAATCAAAGAATTTCCAAAATTTCTGGCCACAAAGTACTGTCCGGCCCCTTGAGTTCATTGAACTCACATGTGTATGAATTACAGAATGTCATGACCATTATCGTGATCATTAATTGTTCTCAGCATTGACGGGCCCATAACAATAAATGAGTACAAATTACCGCGCTACATTTATATGTGTATAAAGATGATATGATAAGATCAATGGTGATTTTATATTTATATGATATTAAATCACTTGTTATTGAGTTATACTTGGTGAGCTTACAAATCACCAAATATAATGTGTTATCTTAGTTGTTGTAGATAAAGGATGAATAGTGGAGTTTTGAAAGAAGTTTGAAAGATGGAGCAAAGGTTGAAGGCTGATTCCAATCCTTCACCCTCGGCTCATCATTTGCATATCATATAAGGACTTTTGATATTTTATATTCGAATAGAGCATTTCGTACTTTGATGTATTGGTACTCGTGAGAGTATGTAAATTAGTACATAATTATATCATTTTATATCCAATTTAATATGTAAATAATGAAACTCATATTTGAGCACCACCACATCTAATGAAACAACTTGGCGGCTCAACTTCGACTTGAGATCCTAGAGCGTCGACCCCAAAGCATAATTTGACTGATTAGAGGAAATTGTAGACGGTGGGGAGACATCTAAACTGATTTTTTGAACGTCGAGTTTAATACACATATTTTGAAAGTTGATTGTTATATAATTCTAATTTTGATTGTTATTAATGCAAATAGTAGGTTAAGATTTGGGCAAAAGATAGTGGGCCCACACATGCGAATCTTACTTTGAGATTGAGGGTACCTAACTTAGCTATACACATTTAGTAGTAGTATTCATTTGTAGATGTAGATTGGCAAGCTGGGTCGGCCTTATGTTTTAGTTGGTTTGTTAGATAGGGGTGTGTGTGAATTAGTATAATATATTGGAGTTAAATGTTGCGACGTAAATACAACGCTTCATGTGGTGTTAGAATCTAATTAAACAACAATTACTAGTAATATATTTATATTGCTTGAGAGTTATTATTGGCATTGCTATAGGATCATATGATATGTGTTAGAGGGTAAGGGTGTTACAATGTGCTCTTTTAGTCCACGGACACCTCCTAACATAATACTTCCACATAAGTTGTATTTTACTTTGTCGAAGGTCCGTGGATCAGATTGTGACCAATGTAGCCAACGGAATATCATTTGGCTTTCAGTTAGGATGGAACTCGCTCTCACTCTAAGTTGAAGGTCGATATTTACATGGAGTAGTCCCCGTTGCCAAAGTGGTAGAAGCACACATTGGCATTATGGTAACTAAAATAATAGAAATTCTAATTTTGATTATTATTAATGCATATAATCTGTTAAGGTTTGGGCAAAAGACAGAAGGCCCACACAGGCGAGTTTTACTTTGAGATTGAGGGTACCTACCTTAGTTACAATCATTCAAGAATAGTATTTGTTTGTAGATGTAGATTAGCAAGTTGGGCTGTCCTTATGTTTTGGTTGGTTTGGGAGATTGGGGTTTAATCGATAGGATAAGTACAAAAATATCCAAAAATCTTTTGAGAAATGACATTTTTACATTCTTATCCCAAGTGTACCTAAGATTCTAATATTTTTCCCAAAAATACATACCTTTTTCTAGAAATATGCTCTGCTTCTATATTGTTTAAAACTTGTTTCTATATTCTAATAACTTTTAAAATGAACTCTGTTGTTTCTATATTATTTCCAACTTGTTTCTAACCTGTTTCTATACATTGATAACTAGAAAAGTGAACCATATTATTTCTATATTGTTTTCAATTTGTTTCTAACTTATTTCTTTATTCTAATAATTGGGAGAGCGAATCATGTTGTTTCTATATTGTTTGCAATTTGTTTCTAACTTGTTTCGTGCTTGTTTTAAGTCGGCTTATTGGTTGTTTTTATACCCTAATAGTTGGTAAAAGTGAACCCCGTCGGGGCAATTGATATGTTTCGTACGTGTTTCTAGTCGGTATCTTGGTTGTTTCTATACCCTAGTTGGGAATAATGAACCCTGTCGGGTCAAGCGATATGTTTCTTACGTCTTTCCATTTGATTTCGTGGTTATTTCTATTCCCTAATAGTTAGAGAATGTGAACCCTGTCGGGATAAATGATATGTTTTGTGCTTATTTCCAGTCAGTTTCCTGGTTGTTTTTATAATCTAGTAATTGGAAAAGTGAACCCTGTCTAAACATGTGTTACATTTTTATATTGTTTCCAACTCAGTTTTTAAAACAAGAACGAGGAAACACACACACACCAATATCAATTTTCATGTCTTCAGCCATTGTATAAGACCTATCCCATAAATCATTTAACATAAAAACCTCAGGTAACAGTGCCTATAAAAATAAATAAATAAATGACAATAAAGAACAAAACGAATTGGACAATTAGCACTGCAGAGGACAATTCTGCCTACTCCACTTCCAAAGCTACCAAACATGAATTTAAATTCCTCATCCAACAACCGAAGAAAGATATGAAGAGACAGAAATATATAAAATAGAACCATTTTCAATAAAGTACAACTTAACACACAAAGAAGAAGAAGAAGAAGAAGAAGAAGATACAATTTCAACATAAATCCTCTTCATCAACTGGCTTTTCAACAGTACACATGTGATTGTGACCATGTTACATGTTGAACTCTATTATCAAAAAAGGTAACAGTTTCTATCTATTCCTCAGAGAATGAGAAATTTTGTAGGAAAAAAGAATTACCATCTTTGCGTTAATTTCCCACAGCATCACAAGGAGCGGGTTCTAATATCTCCATTGAGTTTGTGTCAACATATACCTTCACACCACTCCAACTGGACTTACACATCAGCAGACCACCTCAGCAAGGGCCATGCACCACCATGCATCACAACCAAACAAATAAATACAGATGTGCCTCCTGCCAGCTTGTATGACCGTTTGCTAGGGTTTAGGGCTTTGTATTTTGTCCCATTGCATGAACCTATGATAGATAGACACGTAGGGGTCCTTCCAGATTGTTCCTGGTGCTATTTATTGGACCTCTCAGCATGTAGCCGCATTGAATGACATTGCAACCCTAATAAGGAAAATATGTTCTTCACCTTTCATTTATGCAGTATTCTGTTGTTCCTTTTTGTTATGGTCATTTATTTAACATGGTATCAAGATCCATGGTATTGATTAATCCCTTTTCATGATGCAAAAGCTGTCTACCCTAAGCAGCCTTTAATTTATTTCCTTGATTTTTTTTTCTTTCCTCTTTTGCCTCAGCATGGCTCAGACAAACCCTCCACCCACCCCAATCTCACCTGATCCGGTCATTCAGCTTCAGAGCCAGCTCATAAGCACTAAATTAAATGACAACAATTATCTCATTTGGAAGCAACAAATTTTAACAGCTGTTAGAGGTTATGGATTGTCTGGTTTTCTTGATGGCTCCCAAAAAATCCCAGACCAGTTCATTCTAGATGATTCAAGTGAGGCTAGCTTAAATCCTGCCTACTCCATCTGGATTCGTCAAGATCAACTATTAGCATCTTGGCTTTTATCATCCCTCTCGGAAACAATCTTTGTTACAACAGTTGGTCTTACCACTTCACATGAAATCTGGGAGGCCTTACAGATAAGCTTTGCAAATGAGAGCAATGTCAAGGCTATGCAGTAAAAAATGCAACTGCAATCACTGAAGAAAGGAGCTTTAGCTATGAGGGACTACATCAATAAGGTCAAATCTTGTTGTGACCTTATTGCAGCCACTGGAGAGCAAATTCCAGAACAAAATCAAATCTTGCACTTGTTGTCTGGCCTGGGATCTGTGTATAATCCAGTTGCTATATCAATTACCTCCAGATCAAGCCCCTGCAGCCTTAGAGAAGCTCACTCCATTCTCTTGAGCTTTGAAAACAGACTAGAGGTCACAGAATCACCTGGCCAAGACATTTCTTTTTCTGCAAACCTAATAACTCAAAGTCCTAATTCAAGAGCATATCCATCTCAAAGAGGCAGGGGTAATATGAGTGGAGGAGCAGGTAGAGGATCACCTAGAGGCAGATATGGTTCCTACAGGGGCAAAGGAGGCCGTTTTGGATATAGAGGAGAAAGGCCAAGATGTTAAATACGTCACTATAACAACCATACAGCAGACAAGTGCTACTATAGGATGGATATGAACTACACTCTTACCAATACATCTAATAGAGCATACTCTCAGTCTAACAACAGTTCTTATCAACCTGATGCCTCCATCAACATAGCAAGCATTGGCCCTCAAGACTCAGTTTTAGAGAATAGCTGGTACCCTGATTCAGGGGCAACCAACCATGTGACTTATGACATGAACAACCTCAACCTTGCCACTGAGTACCAAGGCACTGAAACTGTCCAAGCTGCAAATGGTTCAGGTATGCCTATCTCTCATATTGGTAACTCCATAGTTTTTGACCAATTAAGCAAATCTCCACATAATTCTCACCTCATAAACCTATTACATATTCCTCATGTTACAAAGAACCTCATTAGTGTATCAAAGTTTGCTCGGGACAACAATGTATTTTTTGAATTTCACCCTGAATTTTGTGTTGTGAAGGAAATTTCAACAGGGCTTCCCCTTCTCAAAGGAGTGCTTAAAGATGGTTTATATAACTTTAACCTCCTCACAGCTCAGACTACAGATTCAGCTGCTTTTTCCCCTCAACAACCTGAAGTCTTATCTGCATCCTTTTCTAATAAAGCCTTAGACTTGTCTACTTGGCACTATAGGCTAGGACATACCTCTATGGATGTTGTAAGAAAGGCTCTATCCAGTTGTAATATTTTCTTTTCCAATAATAAAAACAAATCTTTGTGTTCTGCTTGCATGGAATCTAAATCCCATAAACTGCCATTTGTTAATTCTAACATTGATGTTCCCAATGCTTTTGATCTTGTCTATACAGACTTATGGGGACCATCCCCTACCAAATCCTTCAATGGTTTTTCTTATATGTTAGTTTCATTGACCATAAAACAAGATACACATGGTTTTACCTCCTCAAAGCAAAATCTGACACTATACAAGCCTTCATCCACTTTCATAAGCTTATCCAAACACAGTTTCAAAAGTCCATAAAAATACTACAAAGTGATGGTGAAACTGAATTCAAACCTCTTATTCCATACCTTCTCCAACATGGCATAATCCACAGAATGTCTTGCCCATACACTCCTCAACAAAATGGACTTGTAGAGAGAAAACATAGGCACATAGTTCAGGTTGGCCTATCCATGTTAGCACATTCTCAATTTCCCACTAAACACTGGGATGATGCTTTTACCAGTGCTGTATACTTAATTAATAGAACCCCTTCCAGGCTGCTCAACTACAAATCACCTTACCTCAGCCTATTCAAACAAAAACCAGACTACAAAATTTTAAGAATATTTAGTTGCCTTTGTTACCCATACCTAAGACAATACAACAAACACAAACTGCATCCCAGAAGCACCAAGAGCACATTCTTAGGATACAATCCTTCTCATAAAGGGTACAAAATCCTTCTACCTGATCACAGAGTCATTATTACCAGACATGTGGTATTTTATGAAACTATATTCCCTTTCATACATTATAAGCAGCCCTCACATTCAAGGATACCTGAACAAATCCATCAAGCACCATTATTAACCATACCATTCCCTCCTGCAAACAATCTCCACACAAACTTGCCACCTCCCACACCACATCCCTCTAATCCACATTCATCTGCATCCTCCTCTCCATACTCCTCTAATCCACAAAATAACCTCCCTTCATAAAATACCACCCCTACCACCATCAGCACATCCCAAAGCAGCACCTCTTCTACATCATCTATCCCAATTGGTCAAATAACTATTGAATTACCAATAGAGAATAGTCTTTCACCTGTTCCAAATGTTGCTAACAATCCTATGCAGGTAGCAGACTGAGAACAAAACATACATCCCATGACAACAAGACTCAAGGCAGGAATCAAGAAGCCAAAGACATATCTGCTGCAAGAGCAAGTGAGTCCATTCATTGAGCCTAAAACTCACAAACAAGCAATCAAGTACCCACACTGGAAAAAGGCTATGATCACAGAATTTCAAGCCTTAATAAGAAACAACACATGGACAGTCACCTCCCTCCCACCTAACAGAAAGTTGATAAGTTGCAAATGGATCTTCAAAACCAAAAGGGATGCCAAAGGGTCTGTGACAAGATGTAAGGCCAGGCTTGTAGCTAGAGGTTACACACAAGAACCTGGTTTTGATTACACAAAAACATTCAGTCCAGTAATCAAGCCATCCACTATCAGAACCATCCTTTCCATTGCTGTTTCCAATCACTGGCCCATAAGACAAATAGATATTGACAATGCCTTTTTGAATGGTGATATAGATGCAGACATTTACATGCAATTTCCTCCAGGCTTTGAACAGTGTGCTCCCCCAGGCACAGTGTGTAAGCTACAAAAATCCTTATATGGATTGAAACAGTCTTTAAGAGCCTGGTCCAGCAAACTAGGCAGTGTGTTATTACTTCTTGGCTTCAAGATTTCCCAGGCTGACAATTATCTGTATTACAAATCCTCACAGGGCAGCATTCTCTTAGTCATGGCATATGTGGATGATCTCTTAATTACTGGGAACAACAAGACAGATATTCAGTCCCTCATCACTCAAATCAGTCAGTCATTCTCACTTAAGGACCTTGGAAATATTAGCTACTTTCTTGGCATTAAGTTCATTTCACATTCCAATGGTCTGTTCTTATCCCAACAAAAGTACATCCAGGAGATTTTGAATAGAGCTGGAATGTCTAGCTGCAAGGCTCTCTCCACACCAATGGTGTCCAAACCTCCTCTATCCAAGCATGATGGTCAGCCCATGAGCAATCCTAAGCTGTTTAGACAAATAGTTGGTGCACTACAGTATGCAACAATTACAAGGCCTGATATATGTTTCAGTGTAAACAAGATAAGTCAGTTTATGCAAACACCCTCAGACCTAAATTGGAAAGCTGCCAAAAGAATACTAAGATACCTTTCAGGCACAATTGACTATGGGATCAGCTTCTCACATAACCAGATCAACCACCTTAATGCCTTTGCAGATTCAGATTGGGCCTCGGACATTGATCACAGAAAATCTACATCAGGTGTTTGTGTATTCCTAGGCAATAACTTAATCAGTTGGAGCTCCAAGAAACAAGGAAAAGTATCATGGTCCAGTACAGAAGCCAAGTATAGAGGGTTATCCACTGCAGTATGTGAGATCATTTGGTTACAAACCTTACTCAAAGAACTCAATATGCAAACTGTCAGCATACCAACAATTTGGTTGGACAACCAGGGAGCAATTGCATTAGCTTACAATCCTATTCATCATCAAAGGACAAAACATCTTGAACTAGACATCCATTTCATCAGAGACATGGTAAGAAACAAGCAGGTCAAAGTTCATCACGTTCCCTCCATTGATCAGACAGCAGGCATTCTAACAAAGCCATTGAGTGGGCAATTGTTCGAGAGATTTCGAAGGCGCCTAGATATTTGTCCAAAATCCTCTCTCCAATTGAGGGGGAATGTTAACATATACCTTCACACCACTCCAACTGGACTTACACATCAGCAGACCACCTCAGCAAGGGCCATGCACCACCATGCATCACAACCAGACAAATAAATACAGTTGTGCCTCCTGCCAGCTTGTATGACCGTTTGCTGGGGTTTAGGGCTTTGTATTTTGTCCCATTGCATGAACCTATGATAGATAGACACGTAGGGGTCCTTCTAGATTGTTCCTGGTGCTATTTATTGGACCTCTGAGCATGTAGCCGCATTGAATGACATTGCAACCCTAATAAGGAAAATATGTTCTTCACCTTTCATTTCTGTAGTATTCTGCTGTTCCTTTTTGTTATGGTCATTTATTTAACAGTTTGCAATCAAGTCATCGATTCTATAGATGTTCCTCATCCGCATGAACAAAAGCTTTACGACCCCTCATAATGAAACTAAGATGTTCATCATCCGCGTGAAACAAAAGCATGCAATCAAGTCATCGATTCTATAGATGTTCCAATACTTCTATTTGAAGATAGGATTTGAAAGCAAAAGCTTTACGACCCCTCGTAATGAAACTAATACCTGGATGAACCGAATTTGTCACAGTTTGAATATCCGAATTCGCACATTCAATTTCTTCGAATAAATAATGACACAAAATTATTAACGGATCTCAACACTTAACTCAAAACCAAAATAATATTATTCGGATTTGAATCCAAAAAACTAACACCGTCAAGAATCGAAAGCGGCTAGCTCTTAATTCAAAACCAAAATATAACCATTCGGATTCAAATCCGAAAAACTAACGCCGTCGAGAATCCAAAATGGCTAGCTCGCGTTCCGAGAGAAAAGTCTCCGACGAGGTCAACTCGCATCTCTTCAACTTTGGGATTTTTCAGAAAGGGAAAGTTTGAATTTGAGGGACAAGTTTGGGAGTATTTGATTTATTCATCATCATACTTCATTTTGCTGCAAATTGGAACGGGGACGGAGAAGATTTAGGCGGCGATGTGAATAGTACTGTATTGGCAAGAGATGGGGTGAATGAAAACTTTAAAAAAGGAAAAGAAAATCTTTTTTTAGGAATGAGAAATGAATTCCTAGGTATAAGCAAGTAAAACGGTCAATCGTAAAAAAAAAAAAAAAAAAAAAAAAAAAAAAATTGTAATTTTCCGTATTTTTTTTTAATTTCCCCTAGATTGTTTCCCATTGCACATATCGGCCCAGTAACACGGATTCAATGAAAGCCAAAGCCATTAAGAGCTTAACCCAACAAATAATAAATTGGTGATCTGATACCATTTTCTTCGCAGAATCGCGTAGCTCCTTTTTTCCTCTGGAGTTTTCGAAGATAATTTCCAAACCCTAGATACTGCCTTGGTTTTTAATTGGGGTCAATTACTTGGAATGACGGGGGGCAGAAGGAAAGGCAACAAGAACCGCAGAAGGAAACGCAAAAGCAGGGACAACAGCAGCAGCTCTGCTGCCCTTGAGAGCCTCAAGGTTTGTTAGCTTTTACTTTTTTGTTTTAGCCAAAAAAACCAAGTAATCAACTTTTATAAACGATTAGTATTTCAATTTCTGCTCCAAACCTAGGTACGTAGATTGCTTATTAGTTCTTATTTGATTTGAAAGAGCTCTGCGTGTATGAATTTATGTGTCTGTCAAGTCTATTTTGATGACCTTTAATATGTATGTGTGTGTGAGAGAGAGAGAGAGATAAGCAACATTGGGTACGGATTTTGGCATATTTCAAAAACTAGGCTAGGGTAGGCTAAACTATATTTCTCTATTATTAGTGCTGCTGCTTATCATCACTTTTGATTGGTTTTGTTTTGGAATGTAACTCAGCAGCATTTGTCAGGAGGACAGAAGAACTTGAAGTCTCTTATTTTTCAGGTGAACAGCTTTGATGATAGGAGGGACTATTGGTACAAGATTAGCCATAATCACGAGTCAGGCACACCCATGCTCTCATATCTTTTCAAGAGTGTCGAACTTAGCGACGAATACGAGGTTACAACCCAAGTTATTGGTTCTAAGCTGTATTACTTCCCATGCATACCTGGTTCGCTCAATAATATCTTGTATATGGACATGAAGTCCCACCACGAAACAAATGATTGGTTTACGAGTGACTTTAAACTGCCAACACCCTGCAGTTGTTTTTTCCCCGGCGCGTATCGTGACTGGCTCTATCTCATTGGGTTCAACAGCCGCTGTTCCAACCCAGACGACAATCCTTTTGGTTGTGGTGATGGCTGCAACAGGTCTATATGGGGTCATGTTTATAATGTTGGGGATGGCCTCTCCGAGTATCGAGCCGCCTCCTTGTTGTTCTCCTCTTTTGTATTCTCTGATTGTGGGTCCTTATAAGGATGAAGGTCTTGTGGTCTACACAAAACAAGATAACACATTGCATGTCCACAATCCAGTTGAGCGCAAATGGAAGACCCTTGTGGAGAACATTGTGGAGAAGGAGTTGCTTAGTCACACAATGCATCTTCATGGTAACATTTTCTACACATTTCATGCTAAAACATATGTCTTGGAGGCATATGACATTTCTGAGAACAAGCGTCTCCCTCAAGTACAGTTTGAAAAGGATTTTCCTTATCCCGTGATGTCTCTTTGTGCGTTTGTAATTTCCGATGGGATGTTGTGCTTTACCTCACTATACGGTTACCGCTTTTACTATACGAGTTTCTTCATCAATTATACATCCCCCGAACCGAAACCGTGTTTGATGGAGCAGGTGTTTTTTAAATGCCAGAATGGGAACATCTGCAGCTATGTTCCATTGTAAGCCCGGCCCCATGCCACTATTAATTATTATGTCCTTCCTTAGTTGGTTTTAATTCCACCTCTTCTTTCTTTCTTTCAAATCCTTAGTGGAGAGGGTGCTTAGAATCTGGTCTTTTATGCCATTTATTGATTGTGGTTTCCTTTTCTTTTCATTTTCTTTATTATTATTATTATTATTAAAGTCTAGCTGCTTCACGGTTTTTTTGCAGTGATGCTACTACCTGACTTCCAAATCTGGAGACCAAGTGGACATTCAACTGGGCTGACATATTGTATTGTCTAGTTTTTAATTTGTATCTCCCGATGTGAACATGTTAGAATTGTTTGCGGTGTTTTCTTATATCACGAGACTTGCAGTTTTTTCTTTTGTTGAATGTATTATCAGAAATTTAATCAGTTTTGGTTTTCCTTTATTTAAGTCGCTCCTCAGATAATATGAACTTTGAAGCCTCAAATGTAAAATTCATCCATTAATTTTTGACTTAGCAAAGATTGTTCACTAAATACAAGAGTGGTAAATTTAGTCCACCAATTAAAATTTTGTCGCACAATTAGTCCAGTTTTGGGGATTTTGACAAAAACACCGCCGGTTGAAATTCAGAGGGTGGCAAATTTATTCCACCAATTATATCTTTGTTGCATATTTAGTCCAAATTTTGGTATCACGTGCAATTTTGCAGCAATAATTTCATTTTGGGTGAAAGTTTGACTAATTTTGAGATAGAATTTTAGTTGGTGTACTAAATTTGTCACTCTTTTATTTAGTGGACCATTTTTGTCAAATCCAAAAAGTTAATGGACGTATACGACATTTTATCCAAATTTTGAGGTGCAAAAGAAAGCATATATTTGTTCTTTCTTTTCGTTCGTTTTCATTGTATGAGTGAATTAGTTTTACAAGTAAAAGGAGAATAAAGTTTGAGTTTTATGGGTTTTTAGTGGAAAATGTTACGTAGATTTGTAATTGATGTGAAAGGAAATCTTTAGAGATGATGATTGCTTATAAAATTCTATGCGAATATAATTCTTAAATATTTTTGGGAAATATGTATACATTCGCTACTATTTTCATCTTTCATGAAATTCTATGCGGATATAACTCACTACTATACTTATAGGCTAAAGATCCTTCAAACAACGTTACTTACATGAACATTAGGATCCTAGTAGAGGGTCCATCAATATGCATGAAAACATATACTGGATGTAAGTTAAATAGTTATAGGTTTCACACAGTCGACCATGGATCTAACATATCAACATCGAATTATGGAGTTTTGCATTAAAGAATCAAACTATGAAGCAACCAAATATGATTATTAAGGTCGTCTCATAGAAATTGTGAAGGTCGAATACACGGGGCGAATGGAGAAAAACACGTCATTGTTCAAATGCTACCGGTTTGATCCAGCTCTTGCAGAAACGAAAGTCCATCCTCATTATAAACTTTTCGATATCAATCTCAAGCATAGATGCAATCGATATAAACCTTTTGTACTTGCTACTCAGTTTGTACAAGTATACTATTGTGCGTACCAAAGTTTGAAACTAGACAAGTTAGACTGGTGGGCAACGTGTAAATCAAGGCGAGATCCAATGTTGAGTTCATCGAGCCTCTATCGGAGAAATTATTTCAAGAAGAAGTTGTAGATGCACACAATCCAATATAATTGGACGATTGAAAGAGTAGTTTTAGTGGTGTATGGGGTTCATTGGCTTAGTATTATCGAGATTCGATTGCTAATTAGGATCAATGTAGCTTTTGAGAAAATAAAGAAAAATGCAAATACAATGGAATTATAGCAATTAAAGCGATTGAAACAAGTATGCCGAAATTGAAATTTGCAAGCGAAGGTGAAAATAAGCTAGTAAAAACAAAATTTCACCAAGTACAACTAGAACAACCTAAAGTACAACCATTCATGCATGATCATGAAATTTTAAAATTGCAAATTAGCAAAAACCGAAAGCACCATTAGAAAGAGCAATAAAAGTTGACGTGAAAGTTTAAAACTTTTCAAAAAATAATTAGAAACGAAGAGTAGATCTAGGATTCAACCTAAAACTATGCATGAAAATTTGATTCAAAATAAAGACGATCAAGAACTCGATTTATGACTCGTTGTGTCACTCACCTAGATTCCATAGCCAATTCACAATATCCAACAAGAAATCTATGATGTAAGGCAAAATTCATAAAATGAAGAACAAGCATGAAATTGAAGAACAAGCATGGAAATAAAAGGAAGCTTGCTTGAATTAAAGGAAATGAATAACAAACTTGAATTAAATTGCAATCCAAAATAAAAATCCAAGTGATGTTTTTGAATTCTTCTTGAGCTTACAAACCCAAGGAAAAGCTTGAAAATTAAATCTAAGAACTAGAGAGAGAGAAATTTGACCCCAAAAACCCATGCAAGGGTGGGGAGGGGAGTTGATCCCTTTGTTGGTGAAAGATGTGGGGTTTATATAGCTAATTGCAGGGGCAAAATCGTCAAGAATGCCTAAAATCACAAAAGCCTCTGCGATGCAGCCGATCGACTGCAGGTTTAGTCGATCGACTGCCCTGGTTCCAAGCGACCTGGCTTCTGTCGAACAGTCGGTTTTGGAGCCTTCAGTCGATCTGTGGTTCTCAGTCGATCGACTGCCCGTGTGGAGCAGTTGATTTTGGAGCTTTCAGTCGATCCGAGCAGTCGATTGGTAGCTTTTTAGTTGATTCGGGCTGCTTTCAGCTACTATAAGTGATGAATATGACTGATATGTCAGATGGATATGAATTAACTATGTGATAATTTTATTGAGAATAACAGAATATGTGATGAACATTACTTCAATATGTGATGAATATGATAGTTGTATGCCGCTATAGATGATTCAATGAATTTTGATGTCAGTTGAGACTTGGGAATTTCAGAGCAAGAGCATATTTTCATTTTCTTTTCACTTGTTTTTATTTATAAATGCTGCGTAAGTTACTCACACGTGTGAGTTTAAAGAATGTGGGACCATGTGCACATTACATTGTGCACCTGAATGTATGGTATACCATCTCCTCCTCATGCCCGTCAACGTTTATCCTCATAAATATTTGGCGACATAACACTTTAATATAGCCATAAAACACGAAATTGGTGCATATCGTTCACTAAATAGAATACGTGAGAAAATATATATGCGCAACAACTTTAAGTGCATAACAATACACTTGTAAGCAATTAATTAGCACACGTAATCTCACTTATCAATTGCTTTGTTCCCTCAAGTGGCTGGGGGTAGGGTGATCACAACACATTTAATACTCATTATCACCTTTTTTGGAAAGTTGTTGATTTCATTGACATAGCGCAATGTGGTTCAAGTGGGCTTTGCCGCGTATCGAATATGAGATTTGAAGGACACACTAGAAGAGTGTGCGACTCTTAGTCGATAAGTTAGATATCTTTCGAGGATATCATAATGTCTTTTTGTTTCACCCTGAAAATTACGCCAATAGCACTTCTCCTTTCCCTGATAATAACCCGACCTGCTTAAATAAAGACACGTTAGAAAAGACCACCGGGGGTTTGCCGGTGGAAACCTCTCCGATGCTTAAAATTCAGTTAAGCGTTTTAGATCGAAATAAGCAAAATCAGGAGAAGAATGCTTAGAATAAACCCCGCGAATCTTGGGCCGTTATTTAGTCTGACCTAACCAAGAAGCTTCCGTGAAGGACAGGCCAATTCTGTCATCAAGTTTTCCAAGTTCCTGACCTGATCTCCCGAAACATAATCCAAGGCTTCAAATCAGGTCGGGACAATTCTCATATGCTATAGCTCATCCTCTGCCTCATCTTTCTTCTCCTAAGGTATTGGTTCAGCTCGCCCCAACCAGCTCTGTCAGAGCGAACTGTCGTACAGGATGTTTTGACCAGATCATTCTACCCTGGGCAATCAGAAGCTTAGCTCAATCACCTTAGTTCTTCTAGTTTCCCTGACTTGAACAGGATAGACCCTCTCGTGAGCTATGTACCCAGGTCAGGATCAATCTTCTTAAGTCGTGCACCTAGCTCGTCCCACTTTTCATTTACTTTAAGGATAAAGTAACAACAGGTCATCCCAACCAGTCTTCTCGAGTTATTCTCTCCAGTTTGGGAATATTTAGGTCGTACCACTTTTAAAACCTTACTCGTAGAATACTGACTTAGTTGAGAAACCTTCTTTGTCAATATCATCTAGGTTGGAGTGCCTTAATCAAGGGGCCTTGCCTTATGAGCTTTGTCTTGGGCCACCTTCTTAGCATTTTATTGGGCTTGATTAACAAAAGAATCCGTGAGACTCTCATTACTTTGGGCCAAACAATTCAAATTCGATCTAACAAAAGTTTATATTAAAATTATTTATCTTGGGAGAAATTCAATTATTAGTGCTATTCAAATTGACTCAAGTCAAGCATTTTGTATTTACGTGCAAACGGGCAAATTCAAACACAATTCATTAAATCAAGCTCGAGCTTGAATAATAGAAAATCTAGAGTGGGAGCAACACCGCGAGGAGGTAGAAGTAGAACAATGTTATAGTTATAATATAATCATAAATTATAACGTAGAACATGTAACAAAACTTTTCTCAAGGCGATGAAAATAAAATAAAATAAAAAAATACATAAAAACGTGATCCCCGTACCACAGCATAATTGAGAGAAACGAAAAAAGGACAAGAAAACGGGAAAACGGACAAAGGTAAAGGAATCGCCGTCAGTTTGACAACTACAGCTTTCTGAAAACACTGGGAATTGAGACCCAAACTGAGATTCCAATTTCTTTGTCCTCTCTCTCTCTCTCAACAGTAAATTGAGCTCGTGACATGACACCCCACCCCCCGAAATTCACGACATTTTTGCACTCGAATCAATCCACACATTATTCCCACTCAAATCATACCCATTCTTATTTGTTCACTTGTCTTAATTCTTGGCCCTCTCCTGTGGCGCCCCGAAACTGTGATGTTTTTATTTAAATACATGAATACAATTGTGTCTACGAGTTTATTTTTTTCTTTTTTTGATATCGCCGAGAATTTGAGAACTCAAGGTGAGTTGCTTGTTCTAACATTTTATTTTTTTCATTTGGATTCATTCTCGGCAATGCCGTGTCCGTAATTTTACCTTTTTTACATGACATTGATCATTTACATTTTTTTCTTCTCTTCTCAGATGTGATTTTAATTTCTGGTCCGTACGTGTGTAATTAGTTATATATTTGTTTGTTTGTTTTTCCAGTTGTTTCTGAGAGTCTAGTTGATTAAGCTCTTGGATTAATCTGGTTGGTTGCCTTTAAGGTTTTGTTTAAAAGTTTCTTTTTTCTTGGGCCGAATTATATATGAAATGTTACTTTTGTTATCTGATGATCATCTCAGGGGAGCTGTTTTGTTATGTCTTTATAATAAGAGTGATTTTTTCATTTTGAGAGCAATGTGTTGCCAGATTTTTTTTCCCCTTCAAGTTACCTGAAACTATGAATTGCAATATAATACGAAGGGTTTGTTTTGATTGGGTGTGAGAAATGTGTATACGAGTTTGTCTCTTACCATTATTATGTTATCATCATATGAACAGTGTGTCCTGTATATTAATTTTCAGGTTCAGCAAGGTGGCTGAGGCTTTTTATTACAGTAATATGTTAATTTCTCACGATCTGTGTTCCGGAATATACCGACATTGCACGAAGACATAATTAGTGATTTGATAATTTAGATTGGACATGATAACTTACGAGCAAGATCCAGATGTCGTCCGTTGGGGGCTCCAGCTTTTCGATGGCGACCCGTATTCGAATTGCGGGTATTGTGCGCAACATAATACAGACTGCTATCCGGGACATTACTTAAAAGGATATCAATACGATGGAAATGGCAATTACGCAGGAGACAATAATGACATCACTATAAACAATCTTCACGATGAACTATCACGGCTTTCGGTGATCGAACCGATCAAGTCTTTCCAAGACGGCGTCGAAAACCAACAAACCCCGTTTTGTCCTCAGGATTGGTTTCCACAACCATTGGGAAACTACAGTTATGTAATTGATGGTATGCCGATTTTTTATACATTTTTAAGAATATTACTAGAGTTTTTTTTTTCTGTGTGTGTGTGTGTTTAGGTGAAACCTCAAGGATTCTTTTTGCAATTATCCCTAATTCATTGTGTCTTGTTTGAATGAATTGTTTCGTTAATTTTCTTGCGACTTGTAGGAAATGATGATAATCAGAATGAAGAAGAAATTGAGTTGGGAGTTTCGGGTTCGTGTTCAAGCCCGGGAGATAAAACATATTCTGAGGGCAATTGGTCATATTCGCTAGAATTAATGGACGAATATGCATTTGACGGCGAAGTGGGCAAAAGATTGAACCAGATGGTTCCGATTCCCGTAAGTGTAGCCTTTTGTGGATGCTTATTGGTTTTTTGTTTGTTTGTTTGTTTTTGAGATCACATGCATACACCATTTGACTCAAAAAGTATGTATTTACGACCAATGCATTCTGTACATGATTAACTAAAATGAGATGAAAATTGCATTTATTTGCATGCAATTAGTTCATTCTGTGTTGGTTTTGAAATTAATGTTTCTCTTCAAACCGTGCCTCATATTTGCAGCATATTCCGAAAATTAATGGTGAAATACCATCCATTGATGAAGCAACTTTAGATCATCAAAGGCTTCTCGACAGGTATTAAAGACTTGTCCCAGAAATGACGTCCTAATGTAGAAGTGAATAATCTTTTTTTTTTCCTTGACTGGTTAACAGATTCTTGCTCAACTTGCCTACATACATAATGGATATGTCTTTGTTTTGGGAAGCATATACTGCCAAACTTGGCTAGTAGAAAAATATTTGGACAGCACATAATTTACCTATATAATATTGACATACGGCCAGCGATAAAGCCATAAAAACTCTAATAATTAAACTATAAATACGTACCAATTTGATAAAGTCAATTTATTAATTCAATGGGAGAAATAATGATTGAATTGAAGGCTTTCTTGTACTGTAACGTGTTTAAAAATAACCATTTTTCCTTTTTTTCAATGGTGTAATACGATGAAATTACCAAAATGCCCCTTTTGCAAATAACAACTCGGTTAATGTCATCTTCTGTAGATTACAGGTGTACGAGCTGGTTGAATTCAAGGTTCAAGGTGATGGTAACTGCCAGGTCAGTTTTTTTTTTCGTCTATATTCGGTTTGCGCATTCTCAAACTAGCTCCATTTTCACATTTTTTTTTTTCAGATTGCAAGATTATATTCTCGTATGCAAGAATAGATTTCTTTAGATTTTATTGGATTGATGACCTTGGGCTTACATATTTCTAATTCCGAAATACAAAATCTAAAACGCTTTTTTTTTTTTTTCCGAGAATTTCACTTTTCTGTTCTTTTATAAATCCTTATGCAGATTTTGGGCTATTTGAAGTAGTCATACAAATTTTGAAAAGCTTTTAGTTCCACTTGTGGCTAACTTGGGTTTAGGTTTTATTCAGTTTCGAGCTCTATCAGACCAATTTTATCGTACGCCCGAGCATCACAAATTCGTCCGACAGCAAATTGTAAAACAGGTTGAGATTTTCAATTATTGCATTTTTCTAGTTCTTAAAGTAGTATCTCGATTATGCGTTAACTGATGTTCATCTGCGGACAATTTTTTGGAGTTGTAGCTTAGGTCTTGCCCGGAGATATACGAGGGATATGTACCCATGGCTTATGAACATTATCTGTCGAAGATGTCCAAGTATTTTTCTGCACTACATTATTTAACGTCTCTTTTTTGTGCCTGTTTGGTTTGTCTGGTTTCTGACATCATTACGCGTGGATGGATATAGGAGTGGAGAGTGGGGAGATCATGTCACTTTGCAAGCTGCTGCAGATTCTGTACGTTTTTTTTTTGTTGTTGTTTGTTTATTTGTTGTTGTTGTCATTGTCATTTGTCTTATTATTGTCATGATGTCGCCATTTGTATCTTGTTAATTACCAATCGGCTAACTTATGTCCTATAACCATGGTTCTGATAACCGGACCGGTCTGGCCAGTTCTCTTCATAAAACTGTAAGTACCAGTCAAGAACCAACCAAACATGTGAAAGGTGTAGAGAACCGGTCGCTTATTATTATTATTATTTTATTCTTGACGTAATCTAAAATATTACATTAACATAAATAAAAGCACAAATTTAAAGATTTCACACATGTATCAATTATTATTACTTTTTTATCGTATAAATCAAATATTAGTCATTTATTTAATTTGCAATTTTTTAAATCTTGATTTCTCATAATTTTTATTTTTTATACTTTAGATATTATGTTATATTTAACAATATTACATTAACCACCACTTGAACCTATAGCTTCACTGGTCTGGTTCTCAGAACCTTTAACTATTGTCGGGATTGTAAAGAATTTGTTTGCATTATTTCACTCTGTTTAATCAACAATTAAGATTGGTAGTTTACTCATGATAAGCTTTAAACCGTCTGTTCTAGTTTTTCTTTTGACAATCAAGAAATGTGATTTTTCGTTATTCTAAAGCAGGTGCTATGACATTCTCTTATTCAAGTATTAAAAAGACAAGTGCATTTTTGCCTTTGCTGTTTTAAGTACCAAATTAAAAAATTATCTGAAGTTCAAGAATGAATATCTCTATTTCTTGATTTTGGATTGTTTATGTTTGTCGCCGTGCATTCCTTATTCACGTGGACTTATGCTCGTTGTTGAATTCCTGCAGTACGGTATGAAAATATTTGTCATAACGTCGTTTAAGGATACTTGTTACATTGAGATTCTGCCAAACGTTCAAAAGTCCGAACGAGGTAAATCATTGCTTTATCCTCAACATCGTGTTGTTTTTTTTACTCTTAACATGTATAATGGCTTGTTTTAGTTTTGCCCAAGTGACACTTTCTGCATATCACCGTCGGTATATACAAATCAACCATCCTTTTCAGGTGTTCAATGCAAAATTTTAAAAAGTAAAAATAAAAGAAAATAGAAGTAGTAGTTTGTTGGGGAAATTTATGTTAATCCATTCTAACAATCTGATCGCCTATTATGTTGAACATAATTTCATTATTTCTCATGCAGTTATATTCTTGAGTTTTTGGGCCGAGGTTCATTACAACTCAATATATCCCGAAGGAGGTAATGTCAACTTCCTAGATCAATATCGCTTCTTACATATATAGTTTGTTCAAACTCAAATTGGATTTGTGGATTGCTTTGTCTTAAAACCAAGTCAGGATAATGATATTCGTGGGAATAAAATACAGCATTTTGATTTCTGTGCAAAAGAAGCAGTGTTTAGAAACACACCAAAAGTATAAACGGTTACTTAAAGAAATAGAAGTATTAAATTTATGTTTCAAATAATAATGTTTGAACCCAAAAAAAAAAAAAAAAAAAACACACTAAACTTCAGTTTTCATTTCACTTAAACGACATAGTAACAGTATCTCTCTGTATTACATTATTTTGCAGATTGCCCCACATTTCGGACAAAAAAGAAGAAGAGGTGGCAGGCTGCTCAACACGAACATGTGGAATTACCGGATGACTATAATTAATGAAACGGTAATCAGATCTTGTTTCTATTACGATAACTCAAAAAATAGCTCAAAATAGAAATGTAATGATTTGATATCCATTGAGTTACGAGATTGTCCAAACAAGCCCAATGAATTTGTTATTATTGATATGAAATGCAACCTTACTATTTAAGAAAAAAATAAAAATCAGCAATATGTTACTTATGTATACAGGTCACAAGCATGGATGCAATTGACAACCTGCAACGCCTACAATCAATTATTTCGACCGAATATTGAAACTAAATCTGATTCTTTTCGAATAAGCCGAATCTTAGAAATATGCGTATTTATCACCATGTACCGTTCATTGTATCGTTCTTCAGAAAATATCGTCTCCTCGGAACTTATATTTGTTTGGACCCATATAATTGCAATGGGTTTTATTCCTTTTTCACTTTATGTGCCAGTGATTTCTTTGATGTTGCAGAGCGCTGAATGCTTAGACAGCGGGCCATAATACATGTTCATTTTACAAGAATCGTTATGGCAATGTTTGAATATGGTGTAAAATGTTCTGAGGAAGGCCACTAGTATGTCGGATGTTATTTTAGAAATGTAATTGATAGTAATGCATAAATTGTTTTGGAATGAAATATGTTTTAGGCGGAAAAAAAAAAGAAAAAAACCCCAAAGGGACCATTTTATTGCTGGGGAATTATGGAAACTTTGGGCAAATATGTTTTTTTTGTCTCTGTTTCTTTCTTTTCATTTTTTCAATCTCAATGATCAGGGATAAAATAGTAGAAATTAGAATAATTTGACCTTTAAATCGTAGAACAACAACAATTGTGAAAACCTTTTTTGTTTGCTAAAATTACATCTGTCGAGAAATTGAGTTAGTACTACAAGTAGGTTAGATCGTATTATTCTACAAAATCGGTTATTTTGGTTTAGTTGGTTCGGGGTTAGCCGAAACGATAGATACATCCTGATATACAATTTTTCGACGATTCCAATTATAGTTTGAACGTTAACCTTATAATTTTATTTTAAATAAATTTTAGAAAAAAAGATGATACAAATGTAATATAACTCACAGATTAAAATTACTAATTTCTAACGCAATATGTTGACATTATTATTACTAAATTACTTGCACAGTATATAAAACAAAACTACATTTTTAAAATATTTTTTCAAGACATCAAAACAAGGAGGAATTATCTAGAATACCCTGCACTAGAGAGGACACATCTAGATTTAATGCCCCCCTCACTCTCTTTAAGCCCTAGACTCAAAACCTCATCTGCCTTGGCACATTTTCATTTCATCATCTATCTACTACTTACTCTCTCTTATCCACCCCACCTGCAAAAACCCATCAAAAACCATCTTCCAATTTTTTCAGCCTTCACGCGATAATGGCGTCAGCAAATGCTATCTCTACGGCCTCTATTCTCCATCCGTCTCCCAAACAAGTACTACCACTTCTACTACACCTTTTTTATTTTACTTTTCTGTTTCTTGTTTCTTCAAGTAGATTATTTTCTGGGTTTTTATTTATTTTAAGTAATTTATTTGTTGGGTCTTTTTCCGTTTTTAGGTGGGATTGAAGAACAGGAAAGTGAGCCAATTCCAGAAGTGTGGGCAGAAGCAGGCAAAGAATCGGTTTGTTGTTAGAGCCAATGCTAAGGAGATTGCATTTGACCAAAAGTCAAGGTCTGCGATGCAAGCTGGTATTGATAAGCTCGCTGATGCCGTTGGCCTCACTCTTGGTCCCAGGGGTAATTCTTGCAATTTTTCCTTTTTAGCTAATTATACGATTCATTTGATGATTAGTGCTATTATCCAATTTTAAGCTCCATCTGAAATTAATTATGTTATGAGATCAGTGAAAATGATATCCTGCTGGTTACTGTATGATTAATTTTTTTTTTGTGTGTGTATGTGTGTGTGTGCGCGCGCTTATGATAGGTTTTCTGTAATATTATGCAGGAAGGAATGTTGTGTTGGATGAGTTTGGTGCCCCAAAGGTGGTCAATGATGGTGTGACAATTGCGCGGGCCATAGAGTTGCCTGATGCTATGGAAAATGCAGGTGCTGCTTTGATTAGAGAGGTTGGTATTTATCATGCTTCGTTTCTGTTCCTTGAAAAATGACTGAATTGTTTGAATATTGAAACTTTGAATTTGTGTGTGAAGGTTGCAAGTAAGACAAATGATTCTGCTGGTGACGGGACCACAACAGCATCGGTTCTTGCGCGTGAAATTATAAAACTTGGGCTTCTAAGTGTTACTTCAGGTGCCAATCCTGTTTCGTTGAAGAAGGGCATTGAAAAAACTGTGCAGGGTTTGGTTGATGAGCTTGAAAACAAAGCTAGGCCCATCAAGGGCCGAGATGACATCAAAGGTATTGATTGTGTTTACTATGTGCCAGTTCTATAATTTAGCCTTCTCGGTTCTTGAATGTTAATTGGTACTGAAAATTTAAAACTTGCAGCTATCGCTTCAATCTCCGCCGGTAATGATGAGAGCATTGGAGCAATGATTGCTGATGCAGTCGACAAGGTGGGACCCGATGGTGTGTTATCAATCGAGTCATCGTCTTCGTTCGAGACAACAGTTGATGTTGAAGAGGGTATGGAGGTGCGTATGCTTTGTTATTTGTTTTTATTTTAATATTCAAAATAAAAGAAATAAATAAGTTATATCAACATATCATAACAGTTCTCTTATAATCATTCTTCATATATTGAAATCGTCAGTCACATAATAGCGCCATTGTTAATATTTTGAAATTTATTTTTTTGGTGTATGTTACCAAACAACCATTCAATTCTATGTCATAGATAAAAGCAACTATTTATATATTGCACTCAATAAAATAACCCATCTTGATAATAAAGATTGGTTAGCTTCCAATTCGATGCCCTGATGATGAACACCTAAATCCCAAATGAGACAAAGAGGTACAATAATGCGGAAATTTCGAGCTCAATTTTATGGTTGAACAAAACAAAATATACAATATTTTGAGGCAAGTAGAAAAAAAGATCGACTCGAAAACATTTAACTTTATAAGCCTATGAAATTACAAAAATACCCCTGTTTTTGTCTTTAGTTAAAAAAAAATAGTTTCTAATTGAAGATTGATTTAGGTTTGTCATCTTTGTCTCACAGATCGACAGAGGGTATATCTCCCCGCAGTTTGTGACCAACCCTGAGAAACTTATTGTTGAATTTGAGAATGCACGAGTTTTGGTTACGGACCAGAAGATATCTGCGATCAAGGACATCATCCCGTTGCTAGAGAAGACAACTCAGTTAAGAGCACCTTTACTTATAATTGCGGAGGATGTAACTGGAGAGGCGTTGGCCACTCTTGTTGTAAACAAGCTACGAGGTATCTTGAATGTGGCTGCAATCAAAGCTCCTAGTTTTGGAGAAAGAAGGAAAGCTTTCCTTCAGGATATTGCCATTTTGACAGGTAAGATAGCGTCTGTCTGAATGCTACCATTTGGTGCACATTGTTACATTGTTCTGTCTTCGGGCCCCGGTTCACTCCGTTTCCATCTTTTTAAAAAATTAAGTATATATATTTTAAATAAAAATTTCTTCCGGCCCACCCAACTTTGTCCTGCATTTTGTGAAGTTTTGAGCTTGAACACTTGGTGCCTGTCACCTAGAATTTATCGAATTAGTGAAAGCAAAGAAGGTTTCAAAGGAGCTATATTGGCTCTGAGTGGGAGTACCATTACTGCATTTTTTGTATTAAATTAATTATGGGTTCGTTAAAAAGGATACCCTTGAGGATCAGTCTAATATAAAAGAAAAACAAACTAATAGATGGTATTTGTTTCTATTTTATGAACATCCTAAAAATGGGGTATTTTTGAAGTATATACAAATCTTAAGGGGTGCTTGTTATGTCTTGAGGGGTACTTGTAGTTTGGGAAATACCTTGAGATGGAATTTGTATTGATTTTTTGACAGGAGTGTTTTTTTTGTTTTTTTTTCAACATTCAAGTTTTTCATCCCCAGATTTTGATAAACCACTATGGTATGTTGTTATTTTGTGTGCAACTCAGGAGCTGAGTACCAAGCCTCCGATCTGGGCTTGCTTGTGGAGAAAACCGATGTGGATCAGTTGGGTATAGCAAGAAAGATAAAAATCAGCAAAGACTCAACAACCATCATTGCTGATGCTGCTTCAAAGGACGAGCTACAAGCTAGAATTGCTCAGCTTAAAAAGGAGTTGTCTGAGACTGATTCAGTTTACGATTCCGAAAAACTCGCCGAAAGGATTGCCAAATTGTCGGGCGGTGTTGCTGTGATCAAAGTTGGTGCTGCAACAGAGACTGAACTTGAGGACCGTAAACTTCGTATCGAGGATGCCAAGAATGCTACTTTTGCTGCTATTGAGGAAGGCATTGTGCCCGGTGGTGGGGCCGCATTGGTGCACCTCTCTACTTATGTTCCGGCTATAAAGGAGAAGATTGAGGACCCAGAGGAGCAACTAGGTGCAGATATCATCCAAAAGGTAAATAAAAAAATTGTCTTTGTAACATGCTATGGTAATTAATTTATATGTTTTTGTCATAATGTGTGTGTGTAATAATTACAAAAATACCCTTCAAGTTTGACCTAATTATAATAAAAAACAGTTAACTTTCATAATTACAAAAATACCCATAAGCCTTTATCAAGTCTTAAATTAAGGGGCCAACTTTTATATTTTTATAAATGTGACGGGGGGGAAATAAATACCCCTAAGACTTGATCAAGTCTTGAATTAAGGGGCTAATTGTAATATTTTTATATATGTGAATGGGGGTTTTAATGTGTGTTTTTTGCTAATGAAGGGGTAAATGCAAGACAATTTCAAGATCTTGGATCGAATAGGTAGAATAAAATCTCAGGGGTATTTTTGTAATTAGGTCAAACCTCAAGGTACTTTTTGTAATTAACCGTCTTGAACTCAATTTAAAATTGATTTTTGGACTATTTGCTTTTTATCCAAGGGCCTGCTTCGCAAAACATAGTTTCCTGTGATATATGTTGCAAGAATTGGAGTTCCATTCATCTAGATTCTCTTAATTTATTTATTATATTTTGCGTGTATGTTTCTTGAGTAGGATGATAGGAGAAATCACGTGTAGAACTTTGGTACCCCACCACGTCCTTGCTTATATGCTAATTGAAGACAACTAGCATGCTCGATGATTATTCTGAAATCCAAGTGTCGTTTCTTTTCTAACATTTTGTCAAATAAATAGGATCTTTGATGATTATTATCAATAAAGATTTTTTTTACTGTGGTTTGCAGGCACTAGTTGCACCAGCAGCTTTGATTGCCCAAAATGCCGGGGTTGAAGGTGAGGTGGTTGTGGAGAAAGTGAAGGCTAGCGAATGGGAGTTTGGTTACAATGCGATGACCGACACGTACGAGAATTTGGTCGAAGCCGGCGTGATAGACCCGTCTAAGGTGACGAGATGCGCCTTGCAAAATGCGGCCTCGGTTGCCGGAATGGTGCTCACCACACAAGCCATCGTCGTCGAGAAACCTAAGCCCAAAACACCCTCAGCTGCAGCCGCTGCCCAGCAAGGTCCCGGCAGTTATTCAGTGTGATCAAGTTAGGAGTGTGACTGAGTTAGGTTCTCTTTTGGATAGGCGGATTTGTTGCGGATTATTTTTTATGGATCAACTAAATAAAGATGGTGTGTGAGCCAAAGGAGATAAAATGTTTTGCCATCAGTTTTTGGATTCGTCTAGGTGCTTGCTTGAATATGTCATGATAATTAGTATCAGTAATGGAATTTTGTTAGTCTTGGCAGCTTGTATTTTAAAATTTTAATGTGTGGGGTGTTTGATTCACGTCTCACTGATTATGGATAGATATTCACGGTTCGAACCGTCGGTTTGGTTTCGACAGAAACCTCGAACTGAAATCGAACCGTGAACCGGTTTTTGACGGTTTGCAAATCGCCGGTTCCGGTGTGACCCTTTTATTATTATTTATTATTAATTCATATTTTTTTCTCTGTTTATTTATTTTTTATTTTATTATAAAAATATACTTAAATAAGTGCAAAAATAGAAATAAATAACACTTTGAATTAGTTCAAAATCATTAATAAAAAATTAAACTTGAATTACTATTTAAAACATTTGAATTTAAAATAAGAGAGTTAATTAAAAAATCTGAAAATTTTGAATTTTTTTTTTATCTTTAATTATTAATTTTTTAAAAGAATGTGTGAATTCAAATGGGAAAATAGAACTATTACTTTGAAAATTTGAATTTATTAAAAAAATGTGAAATTGAACCATTTAAAATATTAGAAGTTAAAAAAATATTATATTAGAAGTATTTTAAAATTTTGAAGTTAAGTGACAAAATAGAAATTAAAAAAATATGAAATTAAACCTTTTAAAATATTTGAAATAAAAATAAAAATAAATTATATTAGAAGTTGAAAATTTGAAGTTAAGTGACAAAATCGAATAACATTTTTAATAAATTTAGGGCTGTAAACGAGTCGAAACGAGTCGAGTTTTAGAGAGTTTGAGCTTCCTCGTTTATTATCGGAGCTCGAGCTCGAGTTTTTTTTAATAAACATATCGATGGCTCGCGAATTTTTTCGAATTTAATCGAGCCTAAATGAGCTCAAAAGATATTAATTATTTATTAAATTATTCTGTAATTTATTATAAAAATAAAATAAAATATTTTTTAAAGTATATAATACACCTACTAAGTTACATAAACAAATAAGTTTATATATGTATTTCTATATTTTTCACAGACAATTATAAAAATTATAATTAAAACCAAATTATTAGTTTAATTTATACGAATTTAATAACGAACTCACTCTTAGAATTCACTAGGGGTGTGCAAAATTAGCCTGGACCGGACCGGTGATAATCCGGTCTGGTCTACGGTCCATGAAAATGGGATTTTTTGGGTTCCGATCCGGTCCAAACCCGTAATTTTTCGGTCCGAACCGAAATTGGACCGGGATTCCAAAAATAAATAAAAAAAACCGGTCCAAACCGGTTTTGACCAGACCGAACTGGAATTTCTGGTCCCAATCCGGTCTCCGGTCCAAGAGTTTCCAAAATTCCGATCTACTGGTTCGGATCGAGACCGTAAATTTCGGTCTGGTCCGGTCTCCAGTCCAAGGAGTTCCGAAATTCCGGTCTACCGGTCCGGATCGGGACCGTAAGTTCCGATCCGGTCCGATCTGGACCCGGTTGCACACCCCTAGAATTCACTAACGAACCCGCTCACGAGCTAACGAGTCGAATACCATGAATCTATCTTGAGTTTGTTCGTTTATTAAATGAGTATTTTTAAACGAGTTCGAGCGGGCTTTTATTAAATCGGGTAGCGAATATCTCACGAATTGTTTGACTCATTTACACCCATGAATAAATTAAAAATAAATAAAAAGAAATTGGACATGAACTATTTTCAAATTTTTGAAATTAAAATTTGAAGTTTTAATTTCAAATAATTGAGATAGTTGTCTACATATCCCTTACCTTGGGAATCAAAGTCCACGTAGTTCTCACTTACCATTCTTACCTTAGGAAACGGAAGCGGTGGTACGGGGGGTATCATGCTCATCCATTTACCGACTCGTTGTTAGAACCCGTATCATAATACGTTTCCCTCTCTTCATCTTCACTAAGAACGTTTTTTTTTGTTTCCGTCGATCGGCGTTGACCCAATCATGCAACAACATTTGATGCTAGAGATTGTTAGGTCTAATATTGGATCTCCGCTGGTCCAGCATGTACCCCTCTTCACTGAATGATTGTTCGACTGAAACCGTTGATACGGGAACGACCAATATCTCCCCCGCAATGATGTTAACAACGGGGTAAAGTGATTTCCTCGATCCCCACCAATTCAAAATATTAAACTCGCCGTCGGCTTCATTTTCCCCAACATTCCATACTCAAAAGTCGTTGTTAGATAAGGTTCAAGTTCTCGATAAGGGTTAGAACCGAATGAATAACCCGAACGCCCCATTCGTGATTTTTTTTGTTTGTTTCAAAAAATCCTAAAATCCCTCAATTTCATCGTCGCCATCACCACTTCTAGTAGAAGTATGTCGCCCATAAGTTCTCATATGAAGAGTACCATCAAAATTTATACTATATTCTTTAAATATATCAAATAAAGACTTTTTCACATTTTGAATAATATTATCAACGGAAGGATATTCAAACTCTTCAAAAGGTAATAAAGCATCATGATAACTGTTAAGATAAAGTTCTAAATCACTTTCTCTATTATTAGAATCTAATAATGTAGCAACTAAAAATATATTTGGAATGTAATAAAAATACTTCAATCATTTTTGTTTCATAAAAACAACACATTCTTCCAATCGTTCATTTCTCATGCACTACCTAAAGATGAATGCAATTTTAACACAATATTCAACAATAAGGTGATAAGTAGGATAATAAACACTGAAAAATAAATTAGAAGTATCATTAAACACCTTTAAAAGTTTTTCAAATAATTATATGTAGTCATTGGTTTGCATATAACATAATTCCAG
This sequence comes from Phtheirospermum japonicum, assembly GCA_014905375.1. Classification (NCBI taxonomy): domain Eukaryota; kingdom Viridiplantae; phylum Streptophyta; class Magnoliopsida; order Lamiales; family Orobanchaceae; genus Phtheirospermum; species Phtheirospermum japonicum. Next base: position 358,906 of record BMAC01000871.1, on the reverse strand, counting down.
TTTCTTGTTGGCCAAAAAACGAACACAAAACCTCTCTATAAGAATACGTATCTTTTTCAATAATTTATATATAGAGTTCCAACGAGTAGGCACATCGGTTGAAAAAGCCTTTCCTTCAAACCCGTTTTCCTTACAAAATCTCACCCATTTTCGTTGCAAAGATTTATTTATATGAATACACATGACCGCCGCTTTAATAGGAGAAAGTTCATTTTTTAAAACATTCAAACCATCTTGAGCACACAAATTAAAAATATGGCATATGCATCTAATATGAAAAAACAAGCCACCAATAGATGGTTTACAAATATTAATAAGCTCATTAACACTCGCCGTATTAGAAGTTGCATTGTCAAGAACATATTTTTTTCAACTAAACCATACTCTTGACAAATCAAATGATTTAATTAACAAATATTATGTGCATTATGAAGAGGTTTATCTCTAAATGCAAGCAAACGATTTTGTAAAGTCCATGATATCAACCCAGTAACATGTAACACCCATGTAAGAGTTTCGTTCCCAATGATCACTCCAAACATTCGAGAAAATTGAAACTTTATTTGGTAAACTAGAAAATTCATTACATAAGTTTAACTTATTCACCAATAATTTTTTTAATATCATAAGTAAGGGTAGAGCGTGAGACTCTCGTACTCGAGGGATTAAAAGAAAGTTAGATGAACTTTTCATATAAATCATAATTGACAAAGTTAAAAGGAAGAGATTTAGAAGAATTTTTTTTTCTAATTCCTTTCTATGAGTAGCGTCGGAATATGTAAATAAAGAAGAGGAGTTTGTACTTATCTGTCCTCCTTGTAGTTGTGTTTGAGTCTTATCGATACCGACTTTGTCGGGGTATTTATTGTTGAGATGATTGCGCATATTCCCATATCCTACTCCTTTTAGAAATTGGTAAGATGATGGACAATAGTTTCAAGTGACATGATACCTCCTTTTTCGTTTTTTGCCATCTTCTGGAGGTAGCTCATTTGCGGGTGGCGGGATCTTGATTTTTTTGAAATATTTCTTGAGATTGTCAGATTTTAACTCCGTTGTTACCCAAGAACGAGTTTCTCGGGTAGAGTTTCTTGGAGGCAAATCATCATGCTCCACCTTCTCTTGATCGGACATAGGCATTTCTTCACCGGCAAAGGTGGCGGCGGCTCGATAAGTTCGATCAATATCGGTATTACTCAAATCTTCGTCAATGTCGATGGAATTGAGATTGTAGTCACCAACCGAAGGAGTGTTTCCTTGTGATAAGCCGAAGGGATGGACATTAGCCGTCATCGAGTGCTATACTCTTCCCCTTATCGGCTCGACGAGAACGAGAAGAACCTCCACAGCTTGCCTTTTCTTTTTTTTTTACATAAGAGTAATACAAAAATAATAAGAAAGAGTAATAGTAGGCTAAAGTAGTAGGATTATAACTAGAAAGTAAGAAATATATTTGAAATTATAACTAAATTTAATTAAGTTTAGGAAGGCTTGATAATTAAAAAAACTTAGTAAATTACTAAATTTGCAAAGAGGGACAATGTAGAATAGAGAGATTATAGAAGATGATAGATTGGTGTGAGAGAAATGAGTTGGAAATGAGGGGTGTTTATAGGAGGCGAAAAAAACATTAGGCGGGAGAACCGCCGGTTTTGGACCAAACCGGCCGGTTTCGGTTCAAACTAGTGGTTTGATCGACGATCATTTCATCTCGACGGTCACTTGATCTTGACCGTTGATTTCAAACCAGACGTTGTCCGCGCCCAATGGATATATTTTGACCGGTTGAACCAGCCAATTTTCTTTTTTAATTCTCAAACTGGCAGTTTAAACTGCCGGTTTACGATTGGAAAAAAGGTGGAACCGGAATCAGACCGCCTTAACGACGGTTTCGGTTCTGATTCCGGTTCAAACCGTTGACCACCGATTGAACCGGCGGTTTGGCCGGTTTGCCCGAACTGATGACATGTCTAATTATGGACTTGATCATCTCCTAGTACCTTCAGTACGTGGATTATTATGGCCTTGGGTGGTCTAAAACTTAGAACTCGGATTGGGATCAAGAATTTTATTTTATTTTTGTTGTTTTACGACTCAACTTTTGAATACTCAACCAATAAGTTCTTATATATAACTTTATTTTTCTATCATATTCTCACTCTTAACTTTTTTGTCTTATGATCATTACATTTAAATAATTATATATTACTAAATATAATATAATATATTTCTCATTACATTCCCACTCTCAACTCTTTTGAGACATGTATTTTTTAAATATAATTTGATATCTATAAAAGAAAAAAGTAATGTATTATGAATTTTATAAATAATAATTTTTATAAATATTCAAAATTTTGAATAATAGAATTTAAATTCCATCCAACTTAGTCTAAACAGCCCGTATGAATCTCCGGTTATAAAATGTTTTTTCTTGAACTTTTCAAGGATAGACAAATAAAAATCAAATGTGTTAATTAATCTTAAAACAATAATATAATGGTTTATATTTTTTTAGCATAATAAATTCATATATTTAAATCATTAGTTACAAATTAAAAATACTATGAATGTACTAAAATAAAATAAAAATAAAAAATAATAAAAGACCATTACCATAGAAAATCGTTAGTCTGGAAAAATTTAAAATTATGGCCGACTATGACATAGGATTGAGTATGAGACTTGAAAATACCTAAAAATCGTACCGAAAATCGAATTAAACCGTATCGGAATCGAAAAAGTTTCATTGACTGTTGATCAATCATCGAGCCGAACCATTCCCATTTTTTTAAAATCTCTGTATTAAATTGATAATTGATACTAGAATCAATTTATAATTGTATTACATTAGTTATAAATCTCACTGTGTTCGATAATTAATAAGTAAATAATATTTTTATTAGTTTTTTTCTCAATTAATCATCAACTAACAAGAAAAAGTCAAAATTCACAATAATCTAGTAATTTCAATTTACGATTATAATTTGGGCGTACAACATAAATTATCCAAAATTTGAATCGAATCGTAGCATAACCGAAAAGAACGTTGACTTTGATTCTTCTTCGAATAGTACCAAATAAATAATTTTGCAGTTTTGGAGATTCTAAATTCCCAAACGGAACCGTGCCCACCCATATGAAGTACCCAAACTCGGCTTTTTATTTCTTTCATTTTTTGGAGAATAGTGCAAAAAATTAATTAAAAACATAAGAACGAAGTTTAGTAGTGTATGAAAATGTAATGATAAATAGTTGATATGATCGAAAATAATTGGTACTTGAAACATATGAATGTGTGAACCATGAATTTAATAGTTGATATGATCGAAAATGATTGGTTATATATGTGGTAACGATTTTCTTTCTTTTTTGAATATGTAGATGTTGATTGGTGAAACAAAACACGAGGATAAATTAATATTGTATTTTCTAATTTTTCTTATAAATAATTAAAAAGTTTCCATAAATATGTCTATCATATGAGAAGAGATAAAATTAGAAGACTAGCTTGAAAGAACGAAAACGGGGAAGGAATTTACTAAACGATTGAACGAAATATATCATTCAACTTAACCTTCATTCTCGTTGTTGTTATAGTGTCAGTAATCTTTACTGGCCGCGGAGGATGGGGGACTATCTTTTTTTGATAAGGTAGACGTCAATATGAAAGATAGTGAAAAAGATACAAGGAACATGCTCTTGAGGACGACAGAGATGTTTCTAATCGCCACTAGAGCCGCAACATGAAATGGAACAACAAACCAGTACCAGTACAACAACACCAGAACTGTATTATGCATGGTACAAAGTCACAACTATAATGCACCTGCATACTAGAATCTGTCATTGGATGATATGTGCCATCGAGCTCTAGAATGTTCCTAGGGTTAGCCTCTCTCTCTCTCCCTCTCTCTCTCTACACACACACACACACACACACACACACACACACACACACACACACACACACACACATATATATATAATTGGGTTCAGATGAGAACCTCGTACTTATATGTAAACCTAGGGACTTATCTTGGCCTTAGATCTAATCATGTGTTGTGGACAAGATCTTTTTTGATTTTTTTAATTTTATTAAATCAACAATATGGTAGATAAGGGGGTTTATGTCTGTTTACATAAATCAACAAAAAATCATAAATCACCAAATCCCAAATCCCATCATTCCTTCTCCAAGTCAGAATCGGCGTCAGCTATGCCCCCTCCCCTTCGGTCATCGGCGGAAGCAATACGTAGCCGGCGGTTCCCGGTGACTTCCTGCAGCGACAGAGGTAACGGTGAACCAGGCGGCGGGAGGTCGAAGACCTCTCCCTCCCTCTAACGTTGCCGGCGGCTGGAAGTACAGTGCCGCTACACTCCGTTTCGGTAGGTGGGACGACGTCTTACAGAGGTGGTGATGCGGACGCGGGTCGGGCTCAGCGAACGGCAGCAACGGGGTCTTTGGGTGGTGGCGATTTGGATTGTTGGGGTTGGTTCAGATGGATGTGGTGGTTGATTCGAACGGCTGTGGTTGGTTGTCAGATTGGCGGTTGGGGTTTGGGTGATGCGGCCGCGGATTGGGTTCAGTGAACGGCGGCAGTGGGGTCATTGGGTGGTGGCGATTTGGATTGTCGGGGTTGATTTGGATGGCTGTGGTGGTTGATTCGGATGGCTATGGTTGGTTATTAGATTGACGGTTGGGGTTTAGATCCCTGGTTTGCCGGCTGGTCCCTCGGCGGCTCTGAATCTTTGTCGAACAGGGTTCGACCGGGGTTTTTGGGTTGGATTTCGAACGGCGGCGATGGTAAAACTCGGCGGCGATGCTGACCGATTATTTTCATTCGAAAAAAGCAGTGTTTAGTGTTGTACAAAAGCACTGTAACAATATAAAAAAAATACTCCAAATATTGCACAGTGGAATTATATGTCCAAATTCATGGTGCTTTTTATACAGTACTGTAGTGCTGAAATTAGTCATATGCGATGCTTTTACTATCCAATTTTTATAATTTAATTATATATATATATATATATTATGTTTTAAAACATGCAATATGTATCTTAAATCGTAGATATTGAGAATGTGATTAATTTGATATATATTTCATTTAAAATGAGTAAAAATTGAAAAAGTTATGGTTCGTTGAAGATTTGAGTTTTATTTAAAATTTTTGAATTTGCAGTTTATAGACGAAATTTGTGATGCTTTTTGTATACAATAATAGTGATTTCTTTTTTTATCAGTTGTGCTTTCTAAAGAGCAATGTAGTACTCTTTATAAATGTTGATATATGTCCAAAATACCCTTTTTAATTATTTAATGCAGTATTTTACATTATTATACTGCTGACATGTCATGTTCTCAACCATCAAGATTATCCAATCTAATGGTCAAGATAAGTCCAGGTTCTCATTTGAACCCACCTATATATATATATATATATATATATATATATATATATATATATATCAAATGTGTTGGTAATGTAATATCATTAGGAAATCATCAATAAATTATTCCTCTTTCATAATGTATGTTCTTAAGTTTTCAAGGTTTATTTGTTCAGTTTTTCTTTATGGTATTATAAAAGGTTAATCTTGTCTCTAGCCAATTTTCATTGCTTTCAGTCTTTTCTAATTTGTATTACACAGACAGAATATGCAGCAACTACAACTGCGAAACCTACAACTATTCAAAATGCAAACACTATCCAGTTAAAGAGCCAACTGGTGAGCATCAACTCAATGACAACATCCTTTTGCTTTGAGAGCCAAGCGTTCTTGTAGCACTCTGTGGTTATGAACTAAAAGGGTTGATCAATGGGCAATAGACTATTCCAGAGAAACTCATAGTATGAGGATAGTTAATTCTCAATTTATAAAATAGGTAAAGCAAGATCAACTAATCGTTTCCTGGTTGCTATTTTCCTTGAGTGAATATTCCTAAAAGTGTTAGTTTAAATAATGTCAAGGAGATATGAGATTGTTTGAAAACCAGTTTTACTAGCCACAATAGGTCAAAAACTATGCAATTCAGTCGCTTAAGAAGGGAAATCTGCATATCAAAACAAACATTGGTGGAGTTATGTTTATTGCTATTTATGGTAAAAGTATAGTGACTTCTAATGACCACATTCACACTATCTCCCTTAATAATCTAGTGTTCCTAATATCACTAGAAATTTACTTAGTTTGTCTCAATTTGCCAAGGATAATAATGTGTTCTTTGAATTTTATCTATCTTTGTGTCTTGTGAAGGATCAAGAAACAAAAACTGTGTTACTGCAAGGGAATCTTAGTAATGGCCATTAGAGCTTTCAATGCAATCCAACTTTATATCATCAAGAACAACATTCTCCCAGTCTTTTTCATTTTCAACCAATTGTCCACTCAATTGATCTCACAAATAATATAGATTTAACTTTATGGCATTGTAGGTTTGGTCATCCATCCTATGAAATTGTCAAGAGGGCTCTGATACATTGTAACGTACCTTTTATGAATAATGAGAATGGTTCTTTATGTTCTTATAGTATGAAATCTAAAATACATAAATTATCTTCCATTGATTCACAAACACATAACCATCAACTTCTTGATGTAATTCGTAGTGCTCTTGGGCTCTTTCACCCATTATTTCTCATAATTGCTTCAAAAGTTATGTTTCATAGACCAGGGCTTCAAGACTTACTCGGTTTCATCCGTTAAAATCCAAGTCAAACATAAAGTCACATTTTGCTCATTTTAAAACCCTGGTTGAAAATCAGTTTAACACTGCCATTAAATCACTAATAACTAGTGGAGGTGGAGAATTTATGGGACTTAAGTACATTGAGCCAAGATGGAATATTCACATAAGAATTCTTATCCTTAGACCCTTGAACAAAATAGGCTTGTAGAAGGGAAACACATATATATCATTCAAGTGGGCTTATCCCTCATATTGTAGTCCAACCTTTATTTCAAATATTGAATTGAAGCTTTTACTTCTGTAGTTTATATTATCAACATAACACCTAGCAAGCTCCTTAAATACAAACCTCCTTTAGAAATAATCACTCAACTTAAACCAGATTACACTTTTCTTAAAAATATTGGTTGTTTGTGTTTTCCTCTTCTTAGGTCTTATTCCAATCACAAAGTGTAGCCTAGGAGTATAAAGTTATGTTACCATCACATAAGATCCTCATTACCATACATATTTTATTTAAAGAATATATTTCCTTTTAAGAAGGACCACCCATCAATCCCTATATTTTTCATTAATCAAGCTTTTTATCAACCCCATGTCATCAGACTAGACATGTTTGATTCAGATTCTATCTCCACTCAAGACTTTTTTGAGCACAACTCATCATCTTCTCCTACAATCACAAATCATCCCATACACCAGTCCAACAAAAATCTTTTGCCCAATATTCATAATAACTCCACTTCTTCTACTGCTTATATTCCAGAAGGTCGTATCATTATTGATTTCCCTATTGAACATATAACCAAGCCAATTACTACTAATCTTGATATGAAGCCCAGTACAGGTACTCATCACATGTAGACTAGATCCAAGTCTGGCATACACAAGCCCAAAACATTTGCTGCAGTGGTCTCATTGCAGATTTGTAAGGCAAAACACCTGAACGAGCACTTGTTATCCTTGAATGGAAAGAAGCAATAATTGCAGAATATCAAGAACTGATAAAGAACAAGATTTTGACACTTGGGGAGGCTCCATGATAGAAAGGTAATTGGTTCCAGATGGGTTTAAGACCAAAAGGATTTCAGATGGATCCATAACTAGATACAAGGCATGATTAGTTGCAAAGGCTACACCTAGTCTGCAGGATTGGATTATACATAAACTTATAGTTCAGTTGTTAAGCCAAGCACAATTAGAACAATCTTATCACTAGCTCTCACCAAGAAATATCATATGTGACAACTTAATGCGGATAATGCTTTACTTAATGGTGATATTAACACTAACATATACATGGAGCAACCTTTTGGTTTTGTGAAGAATAGTAATTAGTTGCTTGTTTGCAAACTGAATAAGGAACTCTATGGTTTAAAATAAGCCTCCAGGTTTTGGTCAAGTAAATTTGGCAACATACTTATCTCACTTGGCTCTTGTTCTTCAAATTTTGATACTTCTGTTTACATTAAACACGCTAAGAGCTCTTGTACAATTATCATGATCTATGTTGATGACATTATTTTTTATAGGAAGTTGTGATTCAAATATCAAGAATCTTATTCATGCCTTGAATAAACATTTTTCCTTTGAGGACCTTTGTGTTTTACATTATTTCTTACGGATCGAGATATGGTATGGATCCACATGGATCATTTTAAATCAAACAAATTACATTGAAAAGGTTCTTTATAGTCCAAGCATGAAGGAGGCAAAGGGTGTCAATTCTCCTATGATTTACCGTCTACTCTATCAAAATTTTCTGGCCAGCCTATTGAGAATCTTATTTTTTTTAGATAAATTGATAGGGCATTGCGGTATGCTACTTTAAACAGACCATATATTAGTTTTGTAGTTAACAAGTTTAGCTAGTGGATGTGAAATCCACCTAACAGTCATTGGAAGGCAGTTAAGAGGATTATCAGATATCTTTGTGGAACTTTGGGTTTTAGTTTGAAACTCAATTCATGACATGACAACATATGCAGATGCTGTATGCGCATCAGATATTGATGATGGGAGGTCTACTTGAGATGTGTGTGTGTGTGTGTGTTTTCAAGGATCAAATTTGACCAGATTATCTACAAAAGTAGAGTATAGGAGCTTAGCTATCTTATTTTGTGAGATCATCTGGATGAACTCATTGTTGAATGAGTTAAGAATCAAGAAAACTAAACCCATTTGGATGGATAATCTAAGAGAAATATCACTGACAGACAAATCTATAAATAATGATAGGATCAAACACTTTGAATTAGAATTGCACTTCATCAGAGAGATGGTGACAGAGGAAGTTGTAGTTGTACAACATGTATCAGCTTGGGGATAAATCACAGTCATCATGACAAAACCATTAAATGGCCAATTACATTGTAGGCTTATAAATGAATTAACCATTGTCAAAGACCATCATATAATTGAGAGGGCATATTAAGGATAGTGGCAAAACACACAATGAGCATGATCCTGAGGATGATTCAGTTGCAGCTGCTTACCACTAGAGCCACAAGATTAAATACGACAGGAAACAAGTACTGGTACAACAACACCAAAATTGTACACTGCATGATATAAGGTGACAGTTGTAATGAACCTGTATACTAGGACCTATCATTGAATGACACATGTCATCGATCTCTAGAATGTTATCTGTATATCAGAAGTATTGACAATGTAACATCATCGAAAATCATAAATAAAATTATTCCTCTTTCATAATGTTTGTTCTTAAGTTTTTGGGATTTACATGTTCAGTTTTCCTTCAGTCATACCCCGTAACTCACAACCTTAATTTTTGTTATGTGCTAGAAAAACTAAAAAAAGTGCTGAAAAACTTGATTAAATAGGAGATAAAATTGTACTAAAGTAAGATGATTGATTAGAAAATGGTAAAGTAATAATTTAGTATTCAGTTTTAGTAATAGAGTTACAGTAAAACCTAATAATTTAATTCTTAATTAATTAATAATATCGTATAAATAATATTTTTTTTTGCCAATTTTACTTGGTTACCATGTGCTTAATATTATCTCACTTATTTAGTATCTCGCTTCTAGCGGTTTCAAGACTATTAATTTATTGATATTTTTATTACGTCTTATTTAATAACCACAATTGACGACTGATGTGTATTTAGAGTCGGCTTTGGGCAAGTTTCCCAAGACCTTTGTCCAGAGTCCCCGTTCAATTGGGGCTAAAAAAACATACAAGTGCTGGACTTTTGATTTTATGCATATTAAATCTCAACCAAAAACCTTATTTATTCTCAATGGTGTTATAGTGAGTGGCTAAGCCTACTTGTAGTTGAAACTTATACACAACTCATAAGAATTAGAAATACAGATAAAGACGTCAAAAAGAAATATTTCCTTGAAAGAAAAGAAAAGTGTGCACACCATGATTCAACAAGATCTCGTGGGTATGCATTTTTTCTTTTCTTTATACTATTATTTATACATACACACAGACACACATACATATAGTAAAGTCTTTAATTTGTGATTCATTGTTATTTCTAAGAAATTTATAAGGTATGTTTTTTTAATAGATTTATCAAAGAAAATTCGAATGCTGAGCTTATTCAATTATCTACTACTGCCTCTATCCCAAATTAATTGTACTTTTAGCCCCCCCTTTTTTTGTCCCAAAAATAGTTGCTGTTTTAGAATTCAAAGCACTTTTGGACTAAAACTTCCCAAATTACCCTCATTAATTGTTTCTAAACTATGTTTTAATAACTTTAAAATTGCGTGTTGGAAATATAAAATACATTTAATATCCTTATATTAAATGAGGGTAAATAAGTCATTTCCAAAAATTTCTTAATTTGTGTGAAATATTCTATATAGACAATTATTTTTGGACGGAGGCAGTAATAGTTATGCTCAGTCTCTTGATCTTAGAGGATGCCGGACTAAGCTTAAGCTCTTCAAAACATTTTATAAGTTTTCCGAGTGATTTTTAGCTCTTAAAATTTGTTTGTTAAATTTTCTACGAGGAAAGCTTTTGAGATTCTATTATTTTATTTATTTATTATTTAAAGAAAATGGTCCGAGATCCCACCATCCACATCCATCCCCCCCCCCCCCCTTTAACTCCCTC
>BMAC01000871.1:303037-343956 GCA_014905375.1 Phtheirospermum japonicum | reverse complement strand
AGAAATTAGCTCGGTCACTCCTAACCCGCATACAACAATCACGTCGCAAATCTAACTTGATCACACTGAATAACTGCCGGGGACCTTGCTGGGCAGCGGCTGCAGCTGGCGGTGTTTTGGGCTTAGGTTTCTCGACGACGATGGCTTGTGTGGTGAGCACCATTCCGGCAACCGAGGCCGCATTTTGCAAGGCGCATCTTGTCACCTTAGCCGGGTCTATCACTCCAGCTTCAACCAAATTCTCGTACGTGTCCGTCATCGCATTGTAACCAAACTCCCCACTCGCTAGCCTTCACTTTCTCCACAACCACCTCACCTTCGACCCCGGCATTTTGGCAATCAAAGCAGCTGGCGCTACTAGTGCCTGTAAAAAAAAAAATTAAAAAAACTTATAAATTTGTTTAAAAGAACTTATAAACTTCTATGGCACTAAATCTTATTTTAAAATAAAATACTACGGTGGAGCTTTAAAGATGTTAGTAATGGCAATATTGTAATTAAAATTGTCAAAATTAAAGTCAAAAAGTAAAAAAAAAAAAAAAAAAGACAACAAATTCTCACAAAGTCTTTTGTTGCATCCTTTGATATTTACGTGAAATCTACTAACTGAATCCATAGTTGAACTATATACTGCACGCGTAGTTAAAGTTGATATATATAATTAAACAAATGCATTTTTATCCTAATAATAGTTGTGAAGGATCGAAATGAAGAAAAAAGTTATAATGGAGTGGGGAATATATAATATTGAACATTTGAATGACAATTAAGATCTGAATGGTGAAAAATTAGATGACTTATTCGATTTGGAAAATTGAGGAAAAAAAAAATAGTTGTCAGACTTGATTACATGGTATCTTTAATTTTGACAATTTTAATTACAATATTGCCATTACTAACATCTTTAAAGCTCCACCGTAGTATTTTATTTTAAAATAAGATTTAGTGCCATAGAAGTTTATAAGTTCTTTTAAACAAATTTATAAGTTTTTTTAATTTTTTTTTTACAGGCACTAGTAGCGCCAGCTGCTTTGATTGCCCAAAATGCCGGGGTCGAAGGTGAGGTGGTTGTGGAGAAAGTGAAGGCTAGCGAGTGGGAGTTTGGTTACAATGCGATGACGGACACGTACGAGAATTTGGTTGAAGCTGGAGTGATAGACCCGGCTAAGGTGACAAGATGCGCCTTGCAAAATGCGGCCTCGGTTGCCGGAATGGTGCTCACCACACAAGCCATCGTCGTCGAGAAACCTAAGCCCAAAACACCCGCAGCTGCAGCCGCTGCCCAGCAAGGTCCCGGCAGTTATTCAGTGTGATCAAGTTAGATTTGCGACGTGATTGTTGTATGCGGGTTAGGAGTGACCGAGCTAATTTCTTTTGTCGGATGTTAGGATTTGTTAGGGATGGTTTGTTTGATGGGTGAAGGTGAAAACAGTTTTGTCCGTCTTAATATCGATCTGATTAGTTGAATGATACAAATGATAATAAAATATGTATTAAGGTCTTTGGATTCAAGTCTAGCTACTAAAGTGTGAATTCTGTTTTATTAGTATCTAACGTATGTGGTGTCAGTTAATTATGACAGCTTATTCGCTAGAGTCAGGGTCGGATGTCTATTTATACACATTCATTAATGGGTTAGAATTTTGACAGCTTATTCGCTAGAGTCAGGGTCGGATGTCTATTTATACACATTCATTAATGGCTCTAACCGCTCGTTTAGGCCCTATAAGGCCCAGTTGATTCTCCCTAGCTAGTAGGGGGAGAGGGGTACTTTCCAACAGCTGTCTAACCTGCCAGTGGCTTCAGTAACGGTTGGACGGTAGTAAAAAGTCATAGCAAACCCCGTAGCTACTTGTACTAAAACATCCCTTGATCCAACAGATAAATGGCCTACTAAGGAAGATAGAGTTGGGCAAACCCATTCGTACAATGCCATCGATATCGTCATCTTCAAAGCGAACCTTTGCCTCTTCTAGTCTTTTTCCTTCCGTCATATGCTAAGATCGGACTTTGTTTTTATCAAGGAAGGAGGGAAAAGATTTTACAAAATGTTTTTGCATTATTTAAATTTAAAAATGTATTATATTTGGGTAATGTAACCCAGAGTTTTTTTCACACTCTCTCTCAAGAAAAGATATTATATTTTTTTTAAACTTTTATAATCTAGAAGGAAATGGAATATTCCAAATTATCTTAATTTGCCTCTTTTAGCGGGGTGTGATTTTTTAATTCTAAACAAAATTGTTAACTGTATGAAGATTGCCGTATTAATTGAATGCAAATTATAAAAGAAACATCTTATGGTTAACTCTAACTGTATGCTCTTAAAGAGAACGTATATTCTCTATAGTCTCGCTAACAAGTGGAGTTTTTATCAATTTAACAAGTGGTGTTTTGTTTGGTATCTGTTCGCAAGATTTAGATGCAATTGATGAGTGATGTGTCCAAAATGGATTGACCACCAAGAGTTGGGTCAACGCCTCGTCCGACCTTTTGTGCAGCTCGGCTTCAGCTAGCGCGATCTTCAAAACAAGCACTGGGGTGCCCCTAGTGTGGACACTTCGACCCTCAAATTAAAAGGGCAAATCGATGGATATATGCTTGAAAGTATGTGAAAGACCTTTCATAAGGAAATTTGGTTTCCTCTTACCAAAATGAGATTTCTTCCCTTTAGGACTCTTCTCTGAGTTCAGATTCAAACTCAAACGGCTGCTGGGCCTAATAGACATATAATTCATGTACTGGGACAACCATTCACTAGGCCGAGCTCGTCGCTTATCCGGCTGAGCTGCTGTCAATCAAATCGGTCCTAGCACATTACAGGCTGGAGATTGCTAGCTCTGTGTGAAGTACCAATTCGGTTAAGTCGGTCCAATCGAGCTAACATCATTTACCATATCAGGAGTCCCACCTACTTTGCTCGTTCGAGAAATAAATGCGAGTAGAATAGACTTAAAAGAATTCTCAATCACACACTCAACACACGTGATCAATTCCATTTGTCACAACGATTTAGATCCATCGCTAGAAAATTGTATGCGCTTTTTCAATCACGAAACGATATAACAGAGGCCCCCACATCCTATTCATCACTTCGCTTAATCACTCTCCCAGAACTTCTATCGAGGCCCACAATGTCGAATCTCCTTGTGACTTCAGCCTTCGTGATGATCTAGAGGAAGAAAATTATCAGGGCGAGCTACACCTAAATCACCCTACTCCAAAATCAAAAACAGACAACCGCATTAGCCAGGAAGTTATATACGAATTAGCTGATCTCATGGGACTTATAGAAGGTTATGACATTTCTACGAGGACCAGATTTTCAATGGCCTTCACGTGCTTTTCCACTCCTTCTTGATTGTTGTCAACAAGTACCTACCTGACAATCAATTCCATTCAAACTCTATTCACCTAATTGTAGTCTACATCATTCTATGTGACTTTTACAATGTAGAACCAAACATATAATTCTTTCATTACTACTGTAGTATGAAGAGTTCGAAAACATTTGTTATAATTATGGCCCAACATTTGTCCCTGATTCCTTTTGTTATTCCCAACCCATTACTGCAGCCCATCAGCTGGTAGCCCAAGGCCAAGACCCAACTCAACCGGGTCGGGCGATCCGGATCCGCCTACGACTTAATCTTGACCGCCCATCTTGTGGTTTCAATCTTGACCGTTGCTTACCTCCTTATAACACCCTAACCCGAACCCTAGCTGCTCACTTTTGACCTCACCACTCTCTCTCTTCGGCTGCTCTCTCTTTCTCCTGAACTTTGGTCTTCTCTCTCTGTTTTTCCCTCTTACAAGAAAAATTAGACTTTGTGCTTGAAGATAACGTGATTCGATTGAGAGTGAGTTTATGTGTGTGAGAGGTACTGGGGTTAGGGTCAACGGGGGTCCGGTGCGCCGCCTTGGGTCGTCGTCCGAGGGTGCTAGCTGCTGCCGGCGGCGGTCTTGGGTTTCTGGGAAGCTGCCAGTTTTACTGTTGTGTGTTAGGGGCCACACACTGGAGATCTGAGCCGGAGTTTTCTCAGATCTACGGTCTGCCTATTCCGACGACTACGATGAGAAGGGGTTTTTCTCGTCCCTTAATTAACTTTGTCGATTGTGTTAATTTATTGGTTCCTTCTTTGTTTTCCTGCTCACCTATTTTCTCCCATCTCTGATTCGTTGTTTACCGCCTTACAGGCACCTACTCGAGAATTAGAGAGTAGACGAGGGGTACTGCGCCCGATTGCTGTTGGGCTGCGGGCTGGAGCTGAGAATCGAGCTGCTGCATTCGGGCCCGTCCGAACAGTGAAGATAGAAGCTGTGGTGCTTCATTGGCTAATTACGGATAGCATCCTTGCTGTCCAGGCCTTATCCAAATCTCGACGAAAATTAAAAAGGACAAAACTGACCTTCGAGTTCCGCTGCGGGTAATCAGAACCGATCTACCATGGCGATACGACGGTCGACTACGCCCAACAGTGGTATCAGAGCGTAGTCGACTGTCCGACTCTCCGGTGAACTGGGGCCCTTACCTAGGGCCCCGCTCTGGTATATTGGCTTAACCTCTCTGTTGTTAAATTTCGTAGATAAATACCGCTGGTCGCGGGTTTTAACTATTTGAGGCATAGCTGGTAGATCTAGGTTAGATTTAGGCTAGTCGGTTGATTGGCTAAGTGCTCTTGTTTTGTGCTTCTTGCATGTGTTTTACTGTTGATCTGCTGTTTTAATCATTTCGTACGATTCGTCTCTGTGATTTGCTTGCTTTGTGTGGTCTGTTGTTTAAGTTATTTGCTTACGTGTTCGCACTCTTCTGTCATTTGTTGTTGCTGTGTTGCATGTGTGTAACTTGCTATTGAGTGTCGTCTTTTTTTTGTAAAAACTTGTGTGTTTTTCTAAAATGTCTTCGACGTCTGCTTTTAACTTGCCTCTGTTTAACGGTAAAACAGATTTTGCCATTTGGCAACAAAAATGAAAGGGATTTTAATTCAGCAAAAGGTTTTCAAAGCGATAAGTGGTTTTTCGGGAGAAATTACAGAAAAATCTTGAAATGGATGAGTATGCTTACTCTTCAATATTTTAAGTTTGTCTGATTCTGTTTTGCGTAAAGTTGGTAAACTTGATACGGCAAAAGAGTTATGGGAAAAACTTGAGGAGTTTTATACCGAAACCTCTTTGCCGAACAAGTTATTTTTACTTGAAAGTTTTTTTCGCTTTAAACTTGATTTGTCTCGAGACGTTGATGATAACCTTGATGAATTTACAAAACTTGTGCAAGATATTAAACAAACTAGTGATAAACWTATTGATGATTACACTCCTATTGTTCTCTTGAATGCTATTCCTGACTCTTACTCTGATGTTAAATYTKCCATAAAGTATGGTCGTGATAATGTGAGTCTTGAAACWRTTGTTAACRGTATAAAARGCAAGGAATTGGATTTGAAAACCAATAGAGGGTCTAGGAGTTCCGGTGAGGTTAATTTCGTTAGAGGAAGATCTCGAAGCCGCTTTCAAAACCAAAAATCTTCCTCCGACCAAAATAACCAAACCTTTTACAAAAATAAAGGCAAAATCAAGTCTAGGTCTCAGTCTTGGCCAAAGAATCGGAAATGTTATAATTGTGGTGAAACGGGTCATTACATTCGTGAGTGTCCTTTGCCTAAGAAAAACAAAAACCAAAATTTTAAAAACTAGCAAGATGACCAGGCTAATATGGCTTCGAGTAGTGAAAATAATGGTGATGTCTATATGGTCATTGAAACTGTTGATGTTGTGAATTCTGTGTCGTCATTTTCTGCATGCGAAAATGAGTGGCTTGTTGATTCTGTTTGCACATTTCATATGACTCCATTTAGAAATTTATTTTTAAATTATAAGGAAGTGTCGCATGGGTCTGTGTCTATGGCTAATGAGAAAAAGTGTCAAGTTGCTGGTGTCGGTGACGTTTGTTTGAAATTTGATTCTGGTTATGGTGTGACTTTGAGAAATGTTAGACACGTGCCTGACTTATGCAATAATTTGATTTCATGTGCTGCATTGGAAGATGATGGGTATGAGGGTCGTTGGGGGAAGGTTTGATGAAAATTTTGAAAGGGTCTCTTGTGATTCTCAAAGTTGTCAAACGTAATAATTTGTATGTTTGTGTTGCTGAGTCTAATGCTGTTGCTAACTCTGTTAATGCTGTCCAAGTGGACAAAACCGATTTGTGGCATAAGCGGTTAGGTCATATAAGTGGTAAGGGTCTTGATATTCTGCATAAATCTGGCTATTTTGGTAATGATAAACTGTCTTGTATGCCGTTCTGTGACTCTTGCGTGTTAGGAAAGCAGCATAAAGTGCAATTCCCCATTTCCCCATATCCCAATAGGTCTAAAAGCACTGAAATATTTGAATATTTGCATGCTGATGTGTGGGGTCCAGCTAGAGAACCCACCCAAGGTGGAAGTAGTTATTTCCTATCTATGATTGATGATTTTTCTAGAAAAGTTTGGGGTTTTCTTTTAAAACATAAATCTGATGTGTTTGAAAAATTCAAGTCTTGGAAAACCTTAATTGAAAACCAAACTGGTAAGAAAATCAAAATTCTTCGAACGGACAATGGACTTGAATTTTGCAACACTTTATTTGATAAATTGTGTGTTGATTCTGGTATTCAAAGATACAAAACCGTTCTGTTTACTCCTCAGCAAAATGGGGTTGCGGAACATATGAATCGAACTTTGCTTGAAAGAGTTAGATGTATGCTTGCTTGTTCTGGTCTTTCTAAAAAGTTTTGGGGTGAAGATGTTTTAACTGCTGCTTATTTGATAAATAGATCCCCTTCCGTGCCTTTGAATGGTAAGTGTCCTGAGCATGTGTGGTCCGATCGTAAGATTGATTTCTCGAATTTAAAAGTTTTTGGTTGTGCTGCATTTGTTCATCAAAAGGGTGATAAACTTGAACCTCGGTCGAAAAAATGTGTTTTTTTGGGTTATCCCGAGGGTGTCAAAGGGTATAGATTGTGGCTTAGGAGTGAACCCGGTTTCAAGGTCGTGATTAGTCGTGATGTCACTTTTAATGAATCTGAGTTCCCGTGTTTGTCTGTTCCTATGCATGTTCATGAATCTAATACGGCTCCGAGTGAGGTGGAGCAATCACCTAGTTTAATTAATTCTGATGATATGCATGCTGAAACTGAAACTTTAACTGATTTACATGCTGATTCGCCTAATTTGCCTGCTGAAAGTGTTGATTTAATTGCTGAAAATTCTGATGCTACTACTGTGCATGATGTTCCTAATGATAATATGCCTGAAAATGAGTCTTTAGAAGGCTATCAACTTGCTAGAGATAGGGTTAGAAGGAACATTGTTAATCGACCTTCTAAATTTAATGATTATCATATGGCTTCCTTTGCTTGTAGTTTATTTGATTCTATTGATAGTAGTGAACCTAATCCTATGACGATGCTTTGAAATCTGTGCACTCTGTTGAATGGTTAAATGCGATGAATGAGGAAATGAATTCTTTGCATGTTAACAATACGTGGATTCTTGTGCCAAARCCTGATAATTGCTCTGTTGTTGATTGCAAATGGTTGTTTAAGGTTAAAGATGAATGTGAGTCTGTTAGGTTTAAAGCTCGTTTAGTTGCTAAGGGATTTACTCAAAGGGAGGGGATAGATTATACCAAAATCTTTGTTCCTGTTGTGAAGTTTACTACTGTTAGAATCATGCTTGCGTTATGTGCTCAGTTTAATTGGGAATTAAAATAAATGGACGTTAAGACTGCGTTTTTGCATGGCATTTTGGATGAAAAAATATATATGCGTCAACCTGATGGTTTTGTTGATAAATAGAAGTCTGATCATGTGTGTTTGCTTAAGAAATCCTTGTATGGCTTAAAACAATCTCCTAGACAATGGAACAAGAAATCTGACGAGTGCATGCTTTGTTTAAAATTTCGAAGAAGTTCGTTTGATACTTGCTTGTATTTTAAAGTTGATGCTAAGGTATCTATTTTCTTGTTGATATATGTTGATGACATGCTGTTAATTAGTTCTAGCATTAAGTCTATCGAGCATGTGCAAAATTGTCTAAGTGCTAAATTTGACATGAAATACTTAGGAGATGCAAAAAGGATTCTTGGCATGAATATTATGAGAGATAGAAAACGTTCGACTATTTTTCTGAATCAGATTTCGTATGTTGAGATGATTTTGAGTAAATTTTTTATGTCGGATGCCCAACTGGTTAATGTTCCTCTTGCTGGTCATTTTCTGCTTTGCAAACAACAGTCTCCCATTCATGAAGAAGATATTGAATACATGAAAAACGTGCCATATGCTAGTGCTATAGGTTCTGTTATGTATTTAATGGTTAGTACTAGGCCTGATATTGCTTATTCTGTGAGTTGCTTGAGTAGGTATATGTCTGACCCTGGTGAGATTCATTGGGAAGCTGTTAAATGGTTGCTCCGTTATTTAAAACACTCTGTTAATCTTGGTCTGAAATTTTCTAAGTCTGAAAATTGTGTTTTGAAAGGATATGTGGATTCTAACTATGCTAATGATAGGGACAATAGAAAATCGACTACTTCTTATGTGTTTACCTTATGTGGCTCGTGCATTAGTTGGAGATCGCAGTTACAACATGTGGTTGCCTTGTCGATTACCGAAGCTGAATATGTTGCGATTRCTGAGGCRTTCAAAGMGGYCATATGKCTAAAARGTTTACTTTCTRAAATTTCCATGCTTGATGGTGATGTCGTAGTTTTTTCTGATAGCCAGTCCGCTATCCAATTGGCTAAGAATCATATTTTTCATGATCGAACTAAACACATTGATGTGAAGTACCACTTTATCCGAGATGTGGTCGCAAAAGGTATAGTTCTTCTTGAAAAAGATTCCTTCTGAATCGAATCCCGCTAATATTGAGAAATTTGAATCATGCCTTGAAACCTTGAATTTTGATTCTTATGATTAGGCTCTCTTGGGCTTGTGTTGTTTTGTTATAGCCTGCTCGTTTGGCTATAAGTTTGTGTTTTTTTTCCCTGTTACTAACTTTTGTGTTGAGAACAGGTTCGTTGGAGATGGCGAAGATGCTGAAAAGGAAATAAAGGAAATAAAAGGGGCGTACGACGATGATGAAATCCAAAAAGCCACCCTAAGCTGTAAACCGGTATTGGGCCAAGGTGGAGATTGTTATAATTATGGCCCAACATTTGTCCCTGATTCCTTTTGTTATTCCCGGCCCATTACTGCAGCCCATCAGCTGGTAGCCCAAGGCCACGACCCAACTCAACCGGGTCGGGCGATCCAGATCCGCCTACGACTTAATATTGACCGCCCATCTTGTGGTTTCAATCTTGACCGTTACTTACCTCCTTATAACCCCCTAACCCGAACCCTAGCTGCTCACTTTTGACCTCACCACTCTCTCTCTTCGGCTGCTCTCTCTTTCTCCCGAACTTTGGTCTTCTCTCTCTGTTTTTCCCTCTTGCTGGGAAAATTGGACTTTTTGCTTGAAGATAACGTGATTCGGTTGAGAGTGAGTTTGTGTGTGTGAGAGGTACTGGGGTTAGGGTCAACGGGGGTCCGGTGCGCCGCCTTGGGTCGTCGTCCGAGGGTGCCACCTTCTGCTGGCGGCGGTCTTGAGTTTCCGGGAAGCTGCCAATTTTACTGCTGTGTGTTAGGGGCCGTAGATTGGAGATTTGAGCCGGAGTTTTCTCAGATCTACGGTCTGCCTATTCCGGCGACTACGATGAGAAGGGGGTTTTCTCGTCCCTTAATTAACCTTGTCGATTGTGTTAATTTATTGGTTCCTTCTTTGTTTTCCTGCTCACCTATTTTCTCCCGTCTCTGAGAATCAGAGAGTAGACGAGGGGTACTGCGCCCGATTGTTGTTGGGCTGCGGGCTGGAGCTGAAAACCGAGCTGCTGCATTCGGGCCGGTCCGGACAGTGAAGATAGAAGCTGTGGTGCTTCATTGGCTAATTACGGATAGCATCCTTGCTGTCCGGGCCTTATCCAAAGCTCGAAGAAAATTAAAAAGGACAAAACTGACCTTCGAGTTCCGCTGCGGGTAATCAGAACCGATCTACCATGGCGATACGACGGTCGACTACGCCCAACAACATTCTCTCACTATCTAACCTCTTGAGGCCGAGCTCATTTCCTGACATACCTGCCCTTGAACGTGAAGAAGTGGAAAACTCGCTTGTTCTTCCTCCAAACCGATGAGTGTGGCATTTTCATGACGATCATCTGGGAGGGCCACTGCCCATGATGGCCTTCCCCACAATCCATCCCCAAGAGCCATTGGGGATCAACAAATTGATAAATGGAATGAGCATTTGTTTTGAGCCATTTACTTAACCAACTCACCCTACTTACTATCCCATTACAAGATGAGTAGAAATATAATGTCACCTATCCACGATGTTGGTAAAAAACTTGAGTATCTTATTTATTGAATTAGTATTAATTTGACAACATACTAATGTATTGACTGCTCCTTTGCAGATCAAATCCTTAATGCATGCCTCAGAAGTACCTACACCCGAGCCATCAGTTGCCAAGATACAGGTGGCAGACATGGCAACCATGACCATACAAACCCCAAATGCATCTTCTCCTCCATCCACACTTCCCAAACCACCACGAGGGAACTCAAAGAAATTGATAACCCATTTTTAAGGGTTAGAGGGCTATCTCAAATACCCTGCCACCAGTCCACCACCCATGTGGGTTTCAAAGAGGATTTAGTGTGAGATCGGTCCGAGCATGCCGATTCAAGATACAACCTTTAGCCTAATGTTATGTGAAGAACATGAAAAATCCTACAATTCCTTTCTTCTCAACTTCCCGTCGCTGATCACAAAAAAGCATAAGGGCTCACTTGTGTCAAACTCATTGTTACCTTATCTATCTCTTCAGTAAGGCAATCACTCTTACCAAACTTATATCATAAATGCCACAATCATAAATTACACATTATAACAATGTTTATGTAATCACAAATGTTTGCCTCTCTGATCATCTTAGATAAGGAGAACTTGTCCAAAGGGATTAGTCGTTCTACCTCTCATGTGGTCAAACTTGAAGAGGAGCTCACCAAGGCTCAGGAGCAGCTGGCTTAACAAAAGGATGTAATTTAGCTCGGAAGGACTGGACCATCACCAAGTTGGAGGGAGCCTCCATAAGCCGAGGATGAGAGAATCCAAAGCCCACCAATAAATATAGGAGCTGAAGGGGGACATTAATCACTCCAGTCAGAAAGATATCGAGCTGACATCCTCCCCAGTCACCAAACAGGATGTGGCAAAGGCGAAAGTAATTGCTGCAGGATTTTCTACCCTTAGAGGGAAATGTATTTCCCTTTTTGGCACATTGTGGTTGTGGATGAGGAGGGATTTGAACTCCCAACACCATGGTTAGACATGTTCAACAGTTCGGAACCACCGATTTACGGTTTGAACTGACAGTTTAGTTTGTGACAAAACCTCGAACCGCAATCAGACCGTGGTGCTAGCCGGTTGCCGGCGGTTTGTGAACTTCCAGTTCACGATTCGACCACGGTTCGGTTTGGCCTGTTCACCGGTTTGAGCCTTTTTTTTTTTTTTTAATTTTTGAATTTTTAACATTGAAATTCATATTTCTTTTTTTCCCTATGTTTATTCTCAATTAAAAAAACGTATGAGATTGTGAAAAAATAAAAATAAACACTTTGAACAAATTCAAAATAAACAAAGAAAAAAAGAAATTGGAATAGAACTATTTCAAAATTTGAAGTTATAATCATAAATTCCTAATTTCAAATAATAATATATATATTAGAAAGCATATGTGACTTATGAAATTTGAAATTTATTTATTTTTTTTTTTTTTCTATGTTTTATTATTATAAATTTCTTACAAATGTATGAGATAAGTGAGAAAAATAAAAATAATATTTTAAATAAATTTTAAAAAAATCTAGAAGCATACGGGATCTATGGAACTTTGGAATTCATATATATATATATATATATATATGTGTGTGTGTGTGTGTGTGTGTGTATGTGTGTGTTGTGTGTGTGTGTGTGTGTGTGTGTGTGTGTGTGTGTATTTTTCTTACAATGTTTATTACCAATACTTTTTAATGTATGAGATTAAGTGAGAAAATAGAAATAACATTTTGAATAAAATCAGAAAAAGAATTTAAAAAGAAATTGGACTTGAACAATTTTCAAATATTTGAAGTTAAAAATCTGAAATCTTAATTTCAAATAACTGAAGTAAGTTGCATACATAACCCTTACCTTAAGAATTAAAATCCACTTAGTTCTCACTTTCCTTACGAAGGGCGAAGGGGTAGGAATCTGTGGTGCGGGGGGTGCCATGGTCATCTTCATCCATTTGCCAAGTCGTTTTCTGATCCAGTATCATAATACGTCTCACTCTCTTCATATTCACTAAGAATATTTTTTTGTTTGCATCGGCCGACGTTGACCCAATCATACAACAACATTTGATTTTCGAGATTGTGAGGCCTAATTTTGGATCTTCGCGGGTCCGACATGTATCCCCTTCGATAAATTCTTATTCGTCTGAAATGGTTGATACGTGAGCGACCAATATCTCCTTCCCAATGATGTTAACAATGGGATAAAGTGCTTTCTTGATGACCACCAACTCAAAAGATCAAATTCTCTGTCGGCTTCATTTCCCCCAATGTTTTATAGGCCATTGTTAGATAAGTTTTAAGTTCTCGATAAAGGGTTAGAAAAGAAGGAGTAACCCGAACGCCCCATCCGTGATTTTTTATTTTAAAAATCCTAAACCCCTCAATTTCATCGTTGTTGTCACCACTTCTTCTAGGATTACCAGTTTTAGTAGAAGTTTGTCTTCCAGAAGTACTCATAGGAAGAGGACCATCAAAATCTATACTATATTCTTTAAATATATAAACTAATGATATTTTTTCACATTTAAATGATATTTTCAACGAAAGGATATTCAAACTCTTCAAACAACAGTAAAACATAATAATAGTTGTTAAGATAAAGTTCTATACCACTTTTTCTATTATTAGGATTTAATAATGTAGCAACAAAAAAAAAAATTGGAATGCAATAAAAATACTTCAACTATTTTTCGTATCATAAGAATAACACAACGTATGCTCCCATATCCATCTTCTTGGTCCAGATCATATGCGCCCCATCCCAGGGCTCACTAGACTTTATAAGGACTTTCCTAATTTGGATCTAGCTTTTTTGTGTTTGTTAAAGCATTGGCTCGACTGAAATCAGGTTGCCCACTTAAAATCGTCATTACTTGCTTATTGTAAGTTACTTATACTAGTCACTTATATTTTTCAACCCGTAGAGCGGCATGGCTCTCTTCTCATCGATTAGGCTTCCTTCATCAGAGGGACATTGTCATGATCATTATAATTTACGAACTTATGTGATTCTACTCCTATGTCAACATGAATAATAGCCTTCATCCTGTATACTAAGCTGAAGGGTGACTCACCCGTAGTGGACCGATGTGTCATCATATATGACCACAACTAAATCTAGTTTGTCTACTCATGCGCCCCCAAATTTATCTAGGTGAGATTTCAACCTTTGTACAAAAATTGACTTGTAACCTCAACTTGTCCATTTGCTTAGGGATGAGCCACCGAAACAAATCGTTGTTTGATTTTAGACTCCTTACACCATGCTCTAATCCTTTTCCTATTGAATTGAGTCCTATTATCGGAGACTATCATGCGCGATATGCCGTATCAACAATATATGTTGGATAATAAGAATTAAATGATCTGAGTTTCGGTGGTTGAAGATAACGCTTTGGCTTCTACCCATTTTGTGAAGTAATCTACCGCTACTATTAACATCCTTTGTTGTCCACTAGTTTCTAGAAAGGGACCGACAAGGTGTTCACCCTTAATCTTACCATCGCAAGTGTACGATATTCAGTGGTAATGGTTGAGCACGGTCGTATCTATAGAGACTAATAATTAAGCACTTTGAACATAGTAGTTCAATTTTATTTATAAATTTAAATATCAATTATATAATTAATACAAAAATAAACATTAAGAAGAGAATATAAGAGAATGATGATTCCTAGATGATGGTATTGATTGATAACTCTTTAGTTTTATGGTAAATAATGCTTTAATTAAAAGTCTAATCTTATATGACTTCACGAAACTAACTTATACTCAGTTACGTAAGCAAAGGTTGGTAGACTAAATTACTCGCATGTCCATACACCTCCCAGACAACACACGTAATTTATAGGAAAAAGATCAAAAAATCTTAATAGCCCCCATCAGACAAATGAACATCCCATACCCCATTTATGTCCTCTATCTTATTGCCTTAATATTGTTCCGCCACATTCGTAATCTTTTTAATTAATTGTAAACGTTGATCAAGTGCTCAAAAGAGATCAAAATAAGATAGAACAAATGGGTATTATACAATTAACAAATGAAATAATTTAATATCATAAAAACAGAGTCATCAATATACTCCCATATCCGAAAACAAAGCGATTTAGATGGACATGGTTAGAAGAAATCAAATCATGTGTGCATAACACATAAACAAATTTAATCTAATAGTGAAAAGAGAGTGTAGAATCGTTCTGAGTCGTAATGACTCATGGGACTCTGTCTTGTTATACCGTGGATGGAAGGGCGTCAATCCTCCATCCTTAGGCTCCCAATCTCCCACAACACTGTTATGAAATTGCAGGGTTTGAGTTCGCCGGAGAATGTTTGGGAGGAATTAGGGTTTGGACGAAAGGGAAATGAAATGGGTGAGAGCAAATTGTGAAATTTCTGTATCAGGTGCATAAAAATGTTGTCTTTAAGGAATGCCGTCCTGAGAAAAGCTCACAAGGAGCGTGCCCAGCCATGAGTTCTTTTCCCCCTTTTGAAAATTATATTAATTGATTGTGGGATTTGATCTTTTGACTAGTTTTACTTTTTATATTTTTTCTAATTTTCTGCTTATTTGTTTAATGCTATCTTTTTATGTCGGTCATTCAAGGAGGAGAGTTGGGCTGCTCGAAAAGCACAAGGATTATGTCGTGCGAGCTCGAGCCTACCACCAAAAGGAGCAGGCTATTCAGGTATTTTTTTGTAAACCTGTATTTTGTTGTTTTTGAGGTTAAAGATGTGGCTCAACAATGGAATTTTAATTAGTTTTTGGAAGTATTATATATAATGGTTGTACATACATTCTACAGAAACTTAAAGAAAAAGCCGCGTTTAGGAACCCTGAAGAGTTCTACTTCAAGATGATTAAGACAAAAACTGTCAATGGAGTCCACAGATTGGCGTAAGATTAGATAGCAAGTTATTTATTTATTTAATTGCAAGTTTATTTTATAGTATCGTCTCCAAAAAAACATTTGCATATGTTGACTTTGGTTGGTCTTGATATGCCGTTGTTGAAGCAGAATGAAATAGCCTAAATAAATTGCAGAAACTTGGAATACATTATGCTGCTTGCTACTTCTTGAGTTAACAATCGACCACTTTGCTGGCTTTTCATGATCTATCTCTTTTTCTTGTTTGCAGTTTTTCTTTTCATTTAAGTGCATTCTTTCTTCTTTTTTTCCAGCTTATTTCTTTCAGGATTACGACGGGGCATTTAAAATTACTTGTCACAAATAGCTATAAGATATAAGTATTTGTTAATTTTTCATGTAAAATGGTGTGATGAATTGTCAAACTTGTTCGACAAGATGCTGCCAGGCTCTTTAAATGGTCTAGAAAGATACATCAAACATATGCTATGAAAATTGMTCTAACAGGTCTATGATMAARAAAYCTTGATTCAACTCTRTCATACTGTATYTKMTTCAATCCCCTRCCAAATCAAATTATCCGATCGCACCTACAAAACTTTGTCTATCATCTACTTAAGTTTTCTTTGAATAATACTACCAGCTAAACATTTTGGATTTCCATTTCATATTATTTCTTTTTCTTTCTAATGAATAACCATATGCAGGATGGAAATGTTTTTGGAGATGAAAGTTTCGATGTCGATTGGAATACAGATGACGAGCTTGAAATTTTATTGGGAACGGCGACCACTGCTCAGCCTGCTCTAGTTTCTTGCACAGATATTGAGGAGGTAAAGATATATATGCATATATTGATGGCTCTAAGTCTAAATGATTCTGAGTGTACTTGGTACATAATTGAGTTGTTGAACTCCAATTGCAATTGAAGTCTTAACAGCCACCTATTAGATTGAAATGAAATTCCTTTTCCTTTAATACTATGAATGATTGATTTTCCCCCTTATTATATGTGAAGGCAAGCTCATATCCGGGTCCTCGATTTAAGTTAATCGATCATTTTGTAGGGATGGGGTTTCCAGAGAAAATGGTGTCGAGGGCCATTGAGGAAAATGGTAGGTGCTGTTGTGTCTTTGATGAATGATTGTTTGAGACAAATTAGTGGTGTCTAATTTACATGATTATCATGCAGGGGCAGAAGATACTGAACCAATTTTGAACACACTTTTGACGTATGCGGTGAGTAATGTCTACCTATTTTACAAACACATGCAATGAAGAAGTTGTACTTTTTCTACTATTTGTTGCTAAAGTCCATCTCATGTTGGAATTTATTATAAAATCTCCCTTCTGGTCTATAATAATTTTGCATATAATCATATATGAAATTACCAGAACTAGAATGCTAGCTGACTGCAGTAGGTTAGTGTCTTGGATACATTTTAATTATTTTTGAAGTGCAAATCATAATGACCTTTTCAATGCTAGAAATGTCGAAACTCGATAAATGACTTGTATATGTTAAAGCTCGTAGTAAATTTTTCTTGGTGTTGGAGTGTAAGAGTCAATTTTATGTCTTGAAGTTTGTATATCTAGTAATGTTATTGAATTTTGTTTCGAGTAATATACATATCTAGCGAAGCTTGCTGCAATGTAGTTTGTTTATCATCATTTTTATGAGGCTGAGTTACTTATTTATCTGTTGTTGCTGGTCCCAGCGGGTTTAAAACAATTTATCACTCTTCGGAAATTATCATAAATATTTTTTAGCTTTCTAAGGACTCAATTTTTTGATTTTCAAAGGAACTAAATAGGCTCACAAGTTGATGTAATTTTACATCTGTTTATTATCCACATAAGGAAACATTTTAGCTCATATCATGTCCGCGTGTCTGTTCTTGCATGTGTTTTAGTGGTATTTAAGGATGATTAATGCTGATGCTATGCCAGATGTCAATCAACAACTCTAGTGCGTTGGTGTTATCTGACCTATCAGCAGCACTAAAGCATGCTGGACAAAATCTTCCGTTTCCAAAAGAAGAGATACCAAATGGATCGATTAGTAAGCCCACTCAGGGAAAGATGAAACTCTCTCAGGTTTGTCACTTAATTTTCCTTTATGATCGTGCGTACGAGTGTGTCCGATATCGGTTGCTGTCTTATTTTTTCGAATGAAAGGGTTACTTGCTTTTGTTATCTGAACCTCTCTTAGTATAGACTTGGGAAGATAATGACACAAGTTGATGTAATTATTGCAGAAAATTCAGGATGATCTGCAGGAATTTGGTGAAAAGATTAAACATCATGAGGATAATATCAAATACTTGAAGAGTCTGAAGAATAAGTTAGAGGACTCGATTCTTGATATGTGAGGTATCTGAATTCTCAATTTTCTTTTCATTGCTCTGTTTCCTACAATAACAGAATTTCTGACATATTTCACTCGTATGTATAAAACTTACCCTTAATTGACTGCTAGATATGTCTCATTTTTTGTAAAATTGTAATTACATTTCGAGTGATAAATCTTTACTTGTTTTTTTTTTCTATCCATACTTGAACTTCCAGTTGCTATTGGGAAGTTTCATACAAGTAGTATCCCTAAAAAGGAAAATGGAGAGCCTGTCTCTGGGATAGGATGGGAGAAATACTTCAGCATATTCAAAAGTACGAGAATTATGCAGAAGCCATTTTGTGTAAGATGAAAGCTAACACTTTGCTTTTGCTTTTTTGCTGGTTGAAAAAAAAAGATGTGGATCCATCGGGTTTTTTCTCCTGTTTATAAGATGTGGATCTTAATACAATGACCTGCTGGATTTGGAATGAAATATCATTCTTTGTTCTTGAGTGAGTTGTTAAAATGCATTTTAGGGTGATGTCGTTGGTCCTGGAAATGAATTGGGGAAACATGTGGATGTTAACGAGGCTGCAGATGCAGATCATATCTTTGGACTTGTCTTGATGAATGATTGGAGTGGTATTTATGTTTCTCTTTAATGYARCATGCAAGTTGATAAATAATAGCATGGAGCAGTTTATAATCAGCTCTGAAACTGATGCTATTAGAAAAGCGTGAAGGTTTTCTTAGCGGAGTGTAATGTTGATGAAATGTATTGAATGTACATAACTCGAGAGTGTACTCAATTTTAGTGTATATATATATATATATATATTTGTTACTTTGTTAATTCTAGATTTCAAGTACCATGATGCACACTCTGTGTTTGTGGATTTATTTGATTGATAATAATGAATGAGAAATTATGGCCAATTTGGTGTATTTGTTGGTTAATTTGTATTTGCATAATTGAATTTTAATTTTTTTATTTTATTTTTTTACTATTTTCCAATACGGTTTTATTAAACAACGTTCTAGAAAGCACGACTTTCCAGAACGGTATTTAAAAAAACCATTCTTGAAAGTACTACTTTCCAGAACGGTATTTGAAAAAACCGTTCTGGTAAGTCGCACTTTCTAGAACGGTATTTGAAAATTCCGTTCTGGAGAGTACTACTTTCCAGAACGTTATTTTCAAAAACCGTTCTTGAAAGTAGTACTCTCCAGAACGGTATTTTCAAATACCGTTCTGGAAAGTGCGACTTACCAGAATGGTTTTTTCAAATACCGTTCTGAAAAGTGGCGGATCAATATGGGATAGTACCATGCTAGAACATAAAAATTATTTTCTAAAACGCCTTTTTTTTTACCCTTCTAGAAAGTCTGCCAATCCAGAAGGGTAAAAAAGGCGTTCTGAAAAGTACAGACTTTCTAGAACTATGTCACTACAGAAGGCACAGAAAGGCGTTCTGGATTGCAGAATTACCCTTCTGGATATGCAGTTTCTGCACTGGCTAATGATGGTTGTGACCTAATTTTAAGAGGTGATTGGTTGAAATCTTGCACACCTATTGAGTTTGATTATGATAAAATGACTTTTACTGTTACTCTCATGGGGAAAAGGGTTAAGATCTAGGCTATTTCCAACCCAGCTGAGTGTCAATTGATTTCTAGTCCTACTCTATTCAAAATGGTTCACCAAGAGATACCTAGTCAAATTGAGGAGATGTTTTAGATCGAAGCTAAACCAGATTCACAAATCACAGATGGTAAAATGGAGAATTTACTATTGGAATTTCAGGATGTGTTTGAGGAGCCCAGGGGTTTACCACCTATCAGGGGGGTGGAACATCATATTGTTCTAAAGGAAGGAAGTAACCCTAAACACCAGTTTCCTTACAGGGTGTCTCATAGCTAGATTAAGAAGATTGTGAGGGAATTGTTGGACTCTGGTGTTATTCAGCACATCAGTAGCCCATTTGCTTCACCTGTGTTGTTGGTCAAGAAAAAGGATGCTACATGGAGACTTTGTGTGGGCTATAGGTACCTAAATAGCTTAACCATAAAGCATAATTACCCCATACCCATCATTGATGAGCTTCTAGATGAACTGCGGGGTGCTAAACATTTCTCAGAAATTGATCTGAGGTCTGGCTACTTCCAAATACTGATGAATCCTAAGGATAGGTACCTGACAACTATTAACACACATAATGGACAATATGAGTTTTTGGTTATGCCTTTTGGTCTGTGTAATGCACCTGTTACCTTTCAATCCCTAATGAATCAGGTTTTCCAGCCTATGTTGAGGAGGTCAGTGTTAGTATTCTTTGATGATATACTTATTTATAGCAAAACAGAGGATGATCATTTAAAGGATGTAAGAGCAGTCCTACTTTTACTAAGGGAGCACTCACTTTTTGCAAAAAGGAGTAAGTGCCAATTTTGGGCAAGAACAAATTTAATATCTAGGGCACATCATCTCAAAGGCTGGAGTGGCTACTGATCCAAGCAAAATTACCAGTATGGTAAACTGACCAAGACAAAAGAATGTCGAGTAGCTCAGGGGATTTTTAAGGCTCACAAGTTACTATAGGAGATTTTTGCAGGGATATGGGTTGATTGGTAAGCCTCTCACTAACCTACTGAGGAAGGGGAATTCCTCATGGAATGATGAAGCTGAGTCAGCTTTCTGCACCCTCAAGAGGGCTGTGGTGACAGCCCTAGTTCTGGCATTGCCATATTTTTCAAAACCATTCATATTAGAGACAGATGTAAGTGGAAAGGGGCTGAGAGCAGTTTTAATGCAAGAGGGTAGGCCAATAACTTTTATGAGCAAGGCTTTGTGTATGAAGAATCGGGGTCTCTCTATATATGAAAAGGAGTTCTTGGATGTTATTATGGCAATCCAGAAATGAAGACATTACTTGCAGGGATATAAGTTTATCATCAAGACTGACCAACAAGCTCTTAAGCACCTGTTAGATCAAAGGATCTTAAACCCTATGCAACAGAAATGGGTGATTAAGCTGCTAGGGTTCAACTATGAGATACAATATAAGAAAGGTGTGGAAAATAGGGTGGCTGATTCACTATCTAGGCAGGAGCCCCATGAGGAATTAAGTTATGCAGTGTCCACTGTGACACAATCATGGGTTCAACAAGTGATTGACAACTATGAAAATGACCCACATTTTTCAAAGATCCTAACTGCTAAATCATTAGACCCTCAGTTTTATCCAGAGTTTGAGATACAGGGAGGAATTTCGAAGTATAAGGGAACGATAGTGGTGGGGAAAAACACCTTGCTGAGGACTACCATTTTGACAGAGATGCATAATTCAGCTTATGGGGGACATTCTGGAATTCAGGGCACTTACCAAAGGCTAAGTAGGCTTTTTTAATGGCCTTTGCTAAATAAAGATGTTGAAGTTTGGGTTAAACAGTATGACACTTGTGCAAGGAGAAAGTCTGAAGGTGGAGTCTATCCAGGCTTATTGCAGCCACTACCTATTCCCCAACAAGCATGGACACACATCTCTATGGACTTCATAGAAGGGCTACCTAAGTCAGCTGGTAAGTATATTATTCTGGTTGTGGTGGACAGCTGAACCAAACTTTTGTGCACCCCAATTAAAGATATTTTAAATTAAAAACACGCAAGCTTGCTCGCAAGAGTACGAGGGCGCTTGTAGGGTGGAAAGTTGACTCGAATTGTTTCTCAATGACAACAAATTATCGGATCTCAGATAGTTGTTCAAAACCAAGTAACCAAATAATATTTTTTTGGGGTTTTGTTTTGAATTTTCGATTAACAACTACTAATTTAAAATGCAAGAATTAAACTTAAATTCTAAATTAATTATTCTAAACTACCAACTGAATTAAATTAAATTATTTAACCTAAGTAACCAACAGCAAATTAAATTTTATGATTAACCAAATTCAAGTTCTAAATTTAATTAACTAAAATATAGATTAATTCACTAATTAATTAACTAATAAGTAATTAAATTAAAATTCAAAAACAAATAATCTAAAGACTAAAACTAATTCGCAGCAACCTGAAAAATCATAAACCAACTAATTTAACCAACTACGACTATGATTACGCATGAATTAATCAACTACGATCCTAACGGTAACTGAACGATCATAAAAACTAAGCAAAACTATGAAAATCAATCGCATGAATATTCTCAACCAAACAAAGTATCAAATATCCAACAATAAACATGTAAAACTGAATCCAAACTGAGATTAATCAACCAAATACGTTCAGCAAATTCAAAAATGAAAGTAAAACTCAAGAACATAAAGGTTTCTACGTTCAAAATCTTCAAAAACTAAGAATTAAAACTAAGAAACTAAGGAAAAGTTGCAGAGTACTTATTCTAGATACTGGAATTTGAAAGTTCCTCAGCTAATCCGAAGAGGAAACGCAGCGAATCGAACTTCTATGGTTGATCGGCGTCGAACGGGCTCCGGAACTCGTCGTCATCGAATCTTGGTTTGCTCTTCGATCTTCGCATTTTTACGTTGTAATCCCACTCTAAACCCTAAGATTATGTTTATGGTAAGTTTTTAGGGTCAGAAGTACGCCTGGGACTCAGATTAATGGGTGGTTTATATAGAAATCGCGTATCTTGGGCAGCAAGTTTCATAGGTCGGTTACTGGGCCCGTTAATGGTAGCACTTTACGGTAAGGAGCTACTGTAAATGACTCTGTTGCCTCCTTAAGGTGATGTTTATGGTAAGGTGCGTAGTCGTTAACCCTACCGTAATGCCCGCAGTCCTCCTCTTACGGTGTGGTTTACGGTACAGTTTCCAGTATGGCTACAGTAAAGAATAACAGCCTCCAAAAACTTGCTACTTCTTCGCCGGAACGATCGATTCTTATCTTTGGATCATCAACCTTCATCTCTTACGTGTTGAGCCCTTCCGGTTACTTAGCTATAAAGTGAAAAACCACAAATAATCACTTATTTGCATCAATCTAGATCAAAAAGCGGTAAATAAGCTGGAAACACAAATATACGAATTTAAGCTTAAACTATCCAGCTTATACCAAAACTAATAAGAAAAACTAACTAAAATACTACTAACAATCAGCATAAATACGTGTTAATCAACTACCCCACGCTTTATTTATTTGTTTGTCCTCGAACAGACCTTAGTTTCAAAGTATAACTAGAAAGAAAATCAGCTTAGGCAATGAGTCGTGCTATGATACATACATAATTTTGAAAATATAGATACATGTCACGCAACTTCAAACACTTCACCTTTATTACATTGTCGCTTCATAAACAAAATCATGCATCCTCTCAAAAAGGGAAATATATATGGGTGTTCGCTCAAAAACACTCAAGCATTGCTGCATAGGACGTGTATATGCTCAAATCATACAAATACATGCACAGTAAATAAGAACGGAAAATCAATCTCTTCTCAATCGCAAATTAAGTGTGTTGTCAAAACTAAGAATCGGTAAAGGTCTTTACGGGTTGTAATGTAAGGCTCTTTGGACGGGTGTGGAATATATAAGTCGTGTGGCTAAATAACTCACTCAACCTAATCTAGTCACGAAGCAAAGTGCTTCACCTCATTCAGAAATAAAGAACCTCACTAAACACTCATAACGTAGCCTTTATACATAGGCTATTTCTCAACTCGCAACTGAAAACCGACTTGAAGCTCAAACCACTTAATCAAAATTGAAGCTTATAACACGCTTCTTACACAACTCTTTTTCCTTCTAAACATTAGGCTTCATAAGGAAATAAACAATAAAACACAAGCCTTTATTAGCATAGGCATTGACTAACACAAATTCAACTAGACTCACCATCCTTCCTTTTCTTCTTTTTTTTTTTAATTTTGTTCCTTTTCTATTTTTATGGGATATTTTTTTTATTTTTTTTTCGGATGGTGGTCTTTTATTACAAAAATTCACAAAACCATAAATTCCTAATAAAAATTCCAAAACTCTAATAACCAGCAAAATAACAAACTCCTACCCCACGCTTTTAATAGGTTAGTAGGGGTCTCAATAAAATCACTCAAGGCTATAGGAAATGGATTATTTGGCTATAATTGGCTCATTCGGATGGGGGATCAGGATAAACCTGGTCTGGAGGTAATTCGTTTCTCATCTCAACATACTTCTCTGCCTTTCTCTAGGAGAGCTAGCTTAGGTTTTCTCTAGAACAGAGCTGATCAACTTTGGTCCCGTATCAAATACCCACATTGATTTCTTGCTAAAATCCTGATCTGTCCTTCCTGAAGACCGATCCTAGATCAGGAATCCGGGTCAGGTCAGGTTGGCATGAAGGTGAGATTCCTCGCCTTTAAACCTTTCTTCCCTCCCAGGTCGTACCGGAGGGATATCTGTCGCATTGCCAAATGAGGTCAAGAGAGGGTAGGCCAGGTCTGGCTATTATTATCCTTTAAGCCRTGGAGRGACAACTCGRGTCATCCCAACCAGGTCTTCCTTAAGATCAGGCCTATCTCTGTCTCTTATACACATCTAGATGTGTATAAGAGACAGCCCCCAAGCGGTTGGGATGAATCATGGGACCTAAAATTTCGCACTGGGCGGTTGAGATTTCACGTCTTTTCAAATTTTGAATTGTTAAGCACGGATCCCGCTAAATCCGCTTTCCCCAATCAAGTCGTAT
The DNA here is from genome assembly GCA_014905375.1 of Phtheirospermum japonicum. Classification (NCBI taxonomy): domain Eukaryota; kingdom Viridiplantae; phylum Streptophyta; class Magnoliopsida; order Lamiales; family Orobanchaceae; genus Phtheirospermum; species Phtheirospermum japonicum. Next base: position 319,647 of record BMAC01000871.1, on the reverse strand, counting down.
CCTTTAAAGATGACTTGTGACGTCCTTTACTTATCTCTTGGCGATTGGGAATCCCAACATGCCTTTTCGAGTACTGTACGATTTGATGTGCATTGAATGCGTGTCATTTCATTCCCTTTTTTAATATTATTTCAAAAGTTTATCTCCTATTTTCCCGGTTCATTTATCACTTTTGTGTTTTCTTTACCAAAAAGCTCTCTCTCTAATTACTTCGTCTCTCACCGTCTTCTTCCCTCCACAAGGTTTCCAGTCATCTTCAAAAATACACCAGGTACTATTCCGATCTTCCTCCTCTTTTCTTTTTTTTTTTTAGAAATCATGGTTGTTCCATCTTCCTCTTCTTCCTCCCTTGACCTGAGTTCTACTTCTAATTACCGGCGGCTACCTCTTCTTCTCCCAACACCTCCGCCGAATGGGCTCCGATTTTTCCAGGTCACCCTGATAATATAGTTTCCATTGTCAGTGACCGGACGGTGGAGGAATTGATATCCAGATTCCATATCCTCGGGGAATTCTCGCTAATCTCTCCCGGTATGGGGGAAAGGGCCTAATCGCCCCGCACCGGTCATTTGACCTTCTTCATAGATCAATTTCAGGCGAGGCTACGGCTGCCTGTTCACCCTTTTATCCTACAGGTTGCCGGTATGTACATAATTACGGTGCACCAACTAGTTCCCAATTCTTTTAGGATAATTATAGGTTACAATCTGGCAATGAGGTTCGCCAGACTCACCCCCACTGCGGCGACGTTCTACTCATTGTTCCAAGCTAAAAACGCCCCCTCCAGCTATTTTTACTTATGCGCTCGCCCTGACATTCGTTTCTTAACCGGTGGCCCATCTTCTCATAAAGCCTGGCAAAAGAAATTCTTTTTTGTGCATTGTTCCGGTGACTGGGGGTTTCCCGACAAATCCCTTGACCAACTTCCTACCCAGGTCTTCTTGTTCGTAGGGGACAGGTCTCCCCGATTGAAGAAGATTATCAATACCTTGAACTAGAACACCTTTAACCTTACCAAGCTCCTTATCCCATCTACCCAGGAGTTCTTCTATTCCTTAGAAGAAACGGGTCCCTTAAATCCTGAGATGGGTACATGTTTAAGAAGGCATTTTTTTTTCTTTACCTCTTGCCCTTTATGTGAGCATGGACTTAACCTTATAATTTTTTATGCAGAAAACATGATGCGCAAGTTGCTTGAGTCCCAACAGGCTGCTCTCGCCCCCAAGAAGAAATCCCAGGAAGGTCAGCCTGGCGGGTCGTCCGGGACCCAACCCGAACTTTGTGAGGTTTCCCCTGCACCTGATGTTGAGCTGACGGTGCATTCCGGATCAGGGGAGGAACAAGAGCGCCTTACTAGGAAGAGCGCCAGATCTGGTAAGGGGCCAGCTCAGTCTGAGGTCAAAGTGGTGAATCCCAATGCCATCCTGTTCTCTAACGCCTCCGTTCTCGATTGTTCCGGACCTGTTGCTATCCAGTTCATCCAAGGCCAATGCCCTGCTTCAGATCGGAAGACTTTGGAAAAATGGACTGATCCGGAGCTGATCGAGTCACTATGCCAAGACGAAGCTAGGGTAATTACCCCCTACTTTCCTTTGGTGCTTGCTTTCATACCTTCCTATTGTAATAAGTGATCTCTTTTTTAAATTAGGCCGCAGCAAAGAGGTCCATCTTGGTGGCTCGCACGCGAGGTGCCCTCATGAATGCTGATTTGGCAAAAGAGCACAGTTATCTTCAAGGAAAGTACAAGAAGATGAGAGCTCTGTGCAAAGAGAGGGGGAATGAGCAGAAGAACGTCTAATCCGAACTGCAGGCGGCTAGGGAAGGAGAAGAAAGTGCTCAGGCAGAAGCATTGGCCGCTCGAGAAAAGGAGGAGGAAGCAAGAGCTCAGGTGGCCAGCCAAATAGAAGCGGCTCTGGCCAAGGGCCGAGAAGAATGGAGGACCGAATTCTTGAATTCGGAGGATGGTCTTCGGCTCATCCAAGTTACCAGGGAACCAACCAAGCGAGCTTTCCTCGAGTCTATGGAGATCTATCGGTTGTTGGTTCCAGAAGCTCTGGTGAATTACAATCTAGGTCTGGACGCTTACAATCAGTGGCTCAAGGAGAATCCCTCCACGCCCTACGACAGGACCAGACCTATCCAAGGGAATCCCGAGCCCACCAGCTTCTCCTACTCAGCTGAGGGGGACCGCCTCCATCAACTTGGAACTCATTAATTCGCTGAGCACGTTCTCCAACTTCTAAGATTCCCCTCCCCAAGTCCTCTTCTCACCCAGACCAGGGCTTTTCTCTGGCATTGTCTGCTTCTATTCCCTCCCCGACCTTCGCTAGTCTGGGTGAGTTACCTGGTGGGGTATCACCAAGTGATCTGTCGGAGGAGGACGCTCTAGAGCAATTCGCTAAAGATCTGGATGACAGCGATAACAATGCGGCGAATTAGGCTGGTCTAGGCGGCTTCTCTTATTTTTCTGCTCTTGTTTCGAATTTTGTCTGTACTATTTAAAATAATATTTTCTGTCATTTTGTAATGTATCTTTTAGGGTTTCCTGATTTTAAGGAAACCCTAGTACTATCTTGGTGTGGAATGCACGTGCTTACATCCTTTATATACATGCTCCTCCTTTTCTGCATTTCTTATCTTTTGTTATGGCCTCCTCATCTTCACTTGAAATTGAAACCCTCAAGAAGAAAAACCTTTCCTTTTTAATGAAAATTTTCGACTTGCAGATGTGAAAGCCCAGCTCTACGAGAAAGTGTTGCATATGCGCAAACTGTTGGATCGGAAAAGACAGAAGAAGCGATTTTATAAACGAGAATGGGCGGAGCTTCTCCTTCTCAACCACAAACTCCAGGAGGAAAAGGCTGATCTTCTTGAATCAATGAGTCGGCTGACCATCGCTGCCGACGAGGCACGCTCTTCTGTCCGTGCAAGTACATATCGTGAACGCCTCCATGCGGCAGAGCGTGAACTTAATCGTCTTAGGCACGTCCTGGCCTCCAACTAGAAAATAATCTCCTTCTCTTTTTGATGGCTTAGTCTCTGGTTGTTTTTTCTTTAATTTTCTGATAGTTGTGTAATCGCTTGTGTATCCACCGAAATTATGCAGCTTAATGAAATTTTCCAGTTTTTCTGTGAATAATCTTTGTGATGTGTACTCTTGTTCATGATCCACTTGTACTTTGGATAATCCAGTCAGGGTGGCCTGTTAGGATTTATGGATTGACTTGTACCTAGATTAAATGGGCCGGGGCATCCTTGCTTGACCCTTCCTGGCTTCACCTAATGGTCAGGAAGACGGGTAGCCGCCTTTAGCCATCATGGTTTAAACTGACAAAAGCAGATTAGGAAAAATGGGGCATCCGCCCTTAGCCAATCCTGGCTTAAACTGACAATCAGGTCAGGGAGATGGGGCATCCGCCCTTAGCCAATCCTGGCTTAAACTGACAATTAGGTCAGAAAAATGGGGTATCTGCCCTTAGCCAATCCTGGCTTAAACTGACAATCAGGTCAAGAAAATGGGGCATTCGCCCTTAGCCAATCCTGGCTTAAATTGAAAATCAGGTCAGGAAAATGGGGCATCCGCCCTTAGCCAATCATGGCTTAAACTGACAATCAAGTCAGGAAAATGGGGCATCCGCCCTTAGCCAATCCTGGCTTAAACTGACAATCGGGTCAGGAAAATGGGGCATCCGCCCTTAGCCAATCATGGCTTAAACTGACAATCAGGTCAGGAAAATGGGCATCCGCCCTTAGCCAATCCTGGCTTAAACTGACAATCAGGTCAGGAAACTGGGGCATCCGCCCTTAGCCAATCCTGGCTTAAACTGACAATCATGTTCAGGAAAATGGGGCATCCGCCGTTAGCCAATCCTGGCTTTGGATAGAACAATTAGTTTAAATAGGAACAACCCGCATCATTAATATATAAATAAGCCCTACAAAATCATATTACACATAAAATTTACGTAAATTCGATATATTCCATGCTCGGGGTATCTCGACCCCATCCATCTCCTCTAGCCTGTAAGCGCCGCCGGCTAAGACCTTTGTGACCCGAAAAGGCCCTTGCCAAGTGGCATCCAGCTTCCCCTTTTTCCTTCCCAGATCAGCCCTGCTCAAAACCAAGTCTCCCACTAGGAAATATCTTCTCCGGACCGCTTTATTATACGCTGCCCGAACCCGTCCTCGCACATGCTCCATCTTGACCACAGCTCGTTCTCTTTTTTCTTCAACTAAGTCCAGCGCGTACTGCACTAGCGCGTTGTTTTGATCCTCGTTGAAGTTTTGTACTAGGTGGGTTTCAAGACTGATCTCTGCAGGGATAACGGCTTTCTTGCAATAGACCAAGATGAAGGGGGTTTCACCTGTGTTCTCTTTAGGATTAGTACGGTAGGCCCAGAGAACCGAGCTCATCTCCTCCACCCATTTACCCCCTGATCTTTCTAAGCGTGACTTGATTCCCTAGACAAGTACGCGGTTGGTCACCTCAACTTGTCCATTTGCTTGCGGGTGGTAAACATATGTGAAGTGTTGCTGAATTTTCATTTTGGCGCACCAATCTCTAATTTTGGCTCCCATAAATTGGGTGCCATTGTTCGAGACCATGACCCTTGGAATGCCGAACCGGCACACTATGTTTTTCCAAATGAAGCCCATCACTGCTTGCTCAGTAAATTTTTCCAGAGCCTCAGCTTCCACCCACTTGCTGAAGTAATCAATGGCCACGATCAAAAATTTCTTCTGGGCTGGAGCCATTGGGAATGGTCCGACCAAATCTATCCCCCACTTTGCAAAAGGGCAGGGAGAGCTCATCGTCATGAGCTGTTCTGTGGGCTGGTGAGTTAAAGGGGACATCTTTTGGCATCTCTCACATCGTTTGACAAAGTCCTCGGCCTCTTTCCGTAGTGATGGCCAGAAATAGCCAGCTCGCATTATTTTACTATCCAAGGCCCTCGCTCCCATATGATTACCACAGCACCCCTCATGTATCTTTTTTAGAAGGTGAGCACCCTCTTGCTGGCTTACTCACTTTAAAAGAGGCTGCCCATACCCCTTTCTGAATAGCTCTCCCTTTATGATGCAAAACCTGGCCGACCTGATCCGCAGCTTATTTGCCTCTCCTTTGTCCAGATATCTTTTGATAAGGTGGCGCCAGTCCTGTCCACCTTCCTCTACAGCATGAACCTCCTCTTCCCCGAACTCCCGATATGCCATCAGTAGGGTGATTATACTTTCCTGGCAGTCTGTTGCTGAACTGGCCACCTTGGCCAGGTAATCAGCTCGCCCGTCTTCTTCCCAGGGGATTTGGTGGATTGTCAATGAGCTCATGCCCTTTTCCAGCTCATGAAACTGGGTTAAATACTTTTGCAGGTGCTCTTCTCTGGCCTCAAATTCCCCATTTATTTGTTTACATATCAGCTGCGAGTCCGCCATTGCACATACCCGATCTGCGCCTAGGTCTTTCGCCATACGTACCCCTCTCATCAAGGCCTCATACTCCGCAGCATTATTGGAGAGGGGGGTAATTCATGCGTACAGTGTACTCTGTAGTGATCCCCTCCGGATCTGTCAGCACTACTCCTGCACCACAGCCGAGGTTGCTAACAGAACCATCAGTGTAAATCGTCCATTCCTTCGTTCCTTCGGAAGGGCTGGTCATTTCCTGCATGAAATCCACCAACGCCTGAGCCTTAATTTCCATTCACGTCTCAAACTGATATCGAACTCACTAAGTTCTATTATCCATTTCACTAGGCGTCCCGAGGCTTCTGGTTTATCCATGACTGCCTTCAGAGGTAGATTAGTCCTGACCACAACGCTGTGTGAAAGGAAATAAGAGTGGAGCTTGAGGGCTGTCCCAACCAGAGCTAGCATAGCTCGCTCCAATTCTACATAACGCAGTTCCGCCTTGTGCAAGACCTTGCTCCAGTAGTATACCGGTTTCTGCACCTTTCCTTCCTCCCTGATCAGAATTGTGCTAACCGCTTGCTTCCCCACAGATAAATACAAGATCAAAGGTTCTCCTTGCACAGGTTTTGTAAGCAAGGACATGCCAGCTAAATACTCCTTCAGCTTTTGAAATGCGTCCTGGCATTTGTCGTCCCATTGGAACCGAGCTCATTTTCGTAAAGCTTGAAAAAATGGCAGAATCTTCTCAGCCGAACGCGAGACAAACCTGCTCAAGGCTGCTATTCGTCCAGCCAAGCATTACATCTCTTTAACATTTTTCGGAGGCTGCATGTCCATGATAGCCCTGACCTTTTCCGGGTTTGCTTCGATGCCCTTCTCCGTGACCATGTAGCCTAGGAACTTTCCAACTCTTACCCCAAACATGCACTTCTTGGGGTTGAGCTTCATCCTATACTTCCTCAGGGTATCAAAGGTTTCCCTCAGGTCATCCACGTGGGAGGCCGCCTTCACGCTTTTGACCAACATGTCGTCTACATAGACTTCCATGTTTTGCCCGAGCTGATTTTTGAACATCTTGTCCACTAATCTTTGGTATGTGGCGCCCGCGTTCTTAAGCCCGAACGGCATGACCACATAGCAGTAAGTTCCTTTCGGGGTTATAAAACTGACGCGCTTCTGGTCTTCCTTGGCCAACCGGATCTGGTGATATCCCTGCGAAGCATCCATCATGCTTAGGAGCTCGCAACCTGAAGTGGAATCAACCAGCTGGTCTATCCTTGGCAGCGGATAATGATCCTTAGGGCAAGCTTTGTTAAGGTCACGAAAATCTATGCACATTCGCCAGTCCTCCTCTGTTTTTGGCACAAGGACCGCATTGGAGAGCCATTCGAGGAATTGTATTTCCTCTACATGCCCAGCCTTCAGAAGTTTATCTACCTTTGCTTCAATAATGGCTTCTTTCTCGGGCCCAAAATTGCGCTTTCTCTGTTTTACTAGCTTTATTGTCGGGCTGATGTTGAGATGGTGTTCAGCCACCTCTGGGTCTATGCCGACGAGGTCCTGGGGTGACCAGGAAAAAATGTCCACACTACTTCGTAGCAAGGCCACAAAATCTACCAATACTTCTGGGCTGAGGGTCGTCCCAACGCGAAGGACTCGACTGTCGTCCCCCAAAACCACCTCCACAGTCATCAAATTCTCTTCTCTCGGAGTCTGCCCAGGTCGGTCCTCTCCTGTTCGGGCTCTTTTGGCCTGTCTCTCCTCCTCATTCCGTCGGATGTTCTCTACATAAGTCTGGCGCGATGTGTATTTGTCTCCCCGAACCTCACCCACTCCATCCTGAGCTGGGAATTTCAATTTCATGTGGTAGATTGAGGTTACTGCCTAGAATTTGCTTAGGGACAGTCTCCCTAACATAACGTTATAAGAGGAAGCGACGTCCACCACCAAGAATCGAATCATCCTGGTCTGACTAAACGGTTCTTCCCCTAAAGTTACCAAGAGGTTTACTGTGCCCAGGGGTTTCAATGCTCCCCCAGCAAATCCCACAAGAGAGGTCGTGACCTCTTCCAACTCTACATCCAAGTTCATCTTTCTAAAGAATTCATAAAACATGATGTCTGCTGAACTTCCCGTGTCCACGAAGATTCGCCAAACACTGTAGTTAGTAATGGTAGCTGTTATGACTAAGACATCCATATGGGGGGCTAGAATCCCATACTCATCTTCTGAACCAAAACAAACATTTGGGCTTGGGGCCATCTGTCCGATCTCTTTCCCCTTTCTGTCCAGGTCCTTCGCAGCACGTACATAGCTATTCTGGGTTCGCCTGGAATGTTCATCCCATTCACCCCCTGTAATCATAAAGATCTCTCCCCGAACCTCCTGCACCTGATCAGTCCTTCGCCCCGCACTGCGGTTGTCTGAACCACGCCTGTTTTACTGAGGTTCGACCTTTTGTGTAAGAGTCAGGCCTAGGTTCTTCCCTTCTCATCCGCACGAATTCTTTGAGGTTCCCATCTTGCACCATTCTCTCCAATTCATCTTTTAGATGGGTACACTGGTCTGTGTCATGCCCATACTCATTATGGTATCTACAAAATCGATCAGACCTCTCTTTTCTTGGTTTCTGAGAATAGGTTTTGGTCCATTTAAGATCAGGATGTCTCTCGATCGCCTGCAAGATCTCCCCCTGAGGAGTCGCCAGGGGCGTATACTTGTCAAAGCGGGGTCGTCCTCCAGCCAGGTCTGGCCTGTATTTCTTTATTGACGGTCTCTCCTCTCTATCATACCTCTCTCTCTTCTTCTCTCCTTGCTCCTTAATTTTTAAGGCCTCTTCCAAATGAATGTACTTCTCTACCCTTTCTAAGAGTTCTCAAAACTTCAATGCTGGCTTTACAACCAGCGACTGGAAAAATTCTCCTCTCCTGAGCCCTGTGCTAACGCATTAACCAGGAGCTCTTCCGATGCCGACGGCACTTCCAGTTTTGCATTTGTAAACCGATTGATGTAAGCACGCAGGCTCTCGTTCTCTTTCTGCTTCAGACTGAACTGCTCGAGCGGCATCTTCTAGTATTTCCTGCAGTTGGTGAACTGATGCAGGAAAGCCGAGCTGAACTCATTGAAGTTACTGATAGAGCGCGGCGGCAGCTGACTAAACCAGAGCTAGGCTGACTTAGTGAAGGTCAATGGGAAGACCCGACACATGACTGCATCCGAGAACTTGTGCACAGCTGCTGCAATCTCAAAACGGCTCAGATGATCCCATGGGTCAGTTGTCCCACTATACTCGAAACCCAGAGATCTATACGAGGCCGGCACATCATCACGCATGACCTCCTCAATAAACGGTGTGCCTCTCCGTGCTGGGACCGTATCAACGCTCGCAATCTTCTTCTTGAATTCCCTTACTTCTTTCTGCAAGCTTTGCATCTGCTCAGCCAGGCCTGAATTAGCCCGACTCGATGTTTCACTGTCAGAGGTAGAGAAGTGCTCTTCTCTGTCTTGGAGGAGGGTGCGATCTGCGCGCTGGCCACGCAACGGTTCCGTTTCCGCTAGCGGAACTGTCCGAGCTGGTGGTGTGTTAGATGGCGGCGTCGAGATCTCCACGAACTTCCTCTACACGGCCTTTTCGATGAGCTCAGACAGCTGCCTGATGAAATTTTCGTTCAGTAACCCACCGCTGACTGACGTCGGTCCGTCAGAGGGGGTGGTACGATGCCAGATCCGGTTGCTACCGATGGCTCCGCCCCCTCCGATCTCGTCGTCGACGGCCCTATCGACCGCGGCATGCCCCATGGTGCGGCGGAGCTTGGCGTGCCGCCCAGTTCCCCCACCAGATTTCGTCGTTAACCATCTGAAGCCATATGTAACTCACGTCTTAGCTCAACTTCCCACAGACGGCGCCAATTGTTTCACCCAGGAAATATGATAACGCCAGAGCCTTGCGCTTTTCCCGACCTGCACACACAAACACGTCAAAAAAGGACCACCGGGGGTTTTCTGGTGGAAACCTCTCCGATGCTTAAGTCAAAAAGCGTATAGAGTGTTTTTAGTGAACAAAACAAGGAGTGCACAAGGAATGACATACCTCTCTCAGCCTTGAAGCTGAGGTATTTATAGTTTTCCCAACAAGGACACCATCCGGGATCTCGGAAACAAAGGCCGCGAATCTTGGGCTGTTGTGCAACTAATCGTGACAAGTGGTCCCCCTTGTCCACTTAGGGGGAAACAGTGTGCCCGATCTGCCCTAATTCTATTTTTCCCATAATTGTCTCAGAGAGGATTTGTGCCAGATCAGGATAAGCCTGGTCTGGAAGTAATTCGTTTCTCATCTCAACATACTTCTATGCCTTTCTCTAGGAGAGCTAGCTCAGGTTTTCTCTAGAACAGAGTTGATCAACTTAGGTCCCAGATCAAATCCCCACATTGATTTCTTGCTAAAATCCTGATCTGTCCTTCCTGAAGACCGATCCTAGATCGGGAATCCGAGTCAGGTCAGTTTGGCATGAAGGTGAGATTCCTCGCCTTTAAACCTTTCTTCCCTCCCAGGTCGTACCAGAGGGATATCTGTCGCGTTGCCAAATGAGGTCAAGAGAAGGTAGGCCAGGTCTGACTATTATTATCCTTTAATCCGTGGAGGGATAGCTCGGATCGTCCCAACCAGGTCTTCCTTAAGACCAGGCCTATCTAGGCGTCAATGCGGGGTCCCAGCATCGTCACTGCTCATCTCTCACCCCTCGGACTCCCTTGAACTCGCACTATCCTCCAATCGTACTCTAACGGCTTAAAGATATGCCGCACGTCATCCTCCGTAGGCTCATATCCACAAACCTCTGCCAATCTCGTAATAAACGCAACGTGGGTCATAGGAATGCCTCTCTCATCGCCGATCTTTTGCACGTTCTTAATGCTCCGAATCATCAAGGGATATAACTGGACTCGTGTTCGTTTTACCATGCACCAAAGAGCGTATAAATCATCCTTATAATTATTGTCGGCTCCTCTTTCCCGATGACACAGCGAGCCATATATTGATAGGCAGCATAAAGTAAATTGTCCTCCACATACGTCAGGGCATACCGAGCTATTGCCGCACTACCCGACACAGTGATCTCATCCCAAAACTCTCTCTCGCAATAGTTATGATCGCGCTCCCGTAGCTTCATCCGACCGTCAATGTCAAAATAAGAATCGATCTCTTCGCTCGAAAACTTAAACTCTCGACCTCCAAAATGGCACGACATAGTATAATTGCCCAAAATCTCGAATGACGTATAAAACTCAAGCATGAGTTGCTCGTAGGCCGGGTATCGGATTCTCGCCCAGTGGATGCAGTCGAGGTTCTTAATGTACCCCACGAATTTCTCGGCAAAAGGATTGCTATTCACCGCCTGTTCAAGCTAATTGTTAATGTCTATATTTACAGGCGGAACAATGCTCCGGCTCATCAATGACCTATATAAGTCCGCCTCGTCCTCGTAAACCTTAAAAGGCGCCCCAACACTCCTTGCTACATTCTTCCTTTTATTGCGCGAGGGTGAAGCCATCGTAAGCGAAAATTCGCTGAAATGCGACGAAAAATTCTCCGAGAAACTGCGCGTCATAACAATTAACGGTAGCCCCCTTACAGTAACTACGTACCGTAACTGCTACCGTAAGACAATTCGTCGAGCACCTTCTGTGCAAGTTTGCCATCGACGATTACCAACTAAAAACAACTCCAAATCAACCCAAATACTATCCTAAACCTGCAATTTCCCAATCCAACAAATAATTGAGTCTAGTTGAGCCACACTTACCCCAAATTCGAGCAAATTCAGACCCGAGAGAACGAAACCATTCTCCATCGCCTGATGTTTGTTTCCCTCCGTCGAAACAACCGAAGTCCGCCGATTTTGCGATGTGAACAAGGTGAATTAATTGGTGAATCTTGGTGGTGAGGATGGTTTATAGCGATTGAACGTCTACGGTGAAGACGCGTTATATATCTGCAAGTTTACGGTGAAATAAAAGAAAAGAATTGGGTTTCGTTAAACCTATAACGTTGAATACGGGCCGGGCCTCAACTTACCTAACGGTAACCCCTTTATGGTAGGGTGTTACCGTTATCTCTTACCATAATGTTCTCTGTTAGTGGGTAACGGTTGACCTTACGGTTACTCGTACTGTTAAGTGTTACCGTTAAGTCTGGGCTGCAAAACTCACAAAAAATTGAAATTTTTCGACAAAAGTTAAATAAATTAAAGCACACGAACTTGAGAAATAAATTTCATTAATATGCGAGCGCGTGATGATAAATTAACATGACAATAAAGATAAAAATAAAACATAAGACTCGAAGCAAGCGGGAAAGTAAATATCCTAAAGACTCGACTGAATTGAAAATTGCTAATCACGGGTCTCTAGGCTAGGAATATCCTAAGGGTTCAGCCACTAGATCCATAAAGTTTCATCTCCAGCTCGGCTATCTTTTCTTTGGCGTCCCGAAGTTCCTGCTTCCAATAGTTAATATTCCAAAGATGGACGACGTTGCTTTCTTCGAGCCGGCGGATGTCTCCTTCCCCTTCCAAAACCTGTGTCCGAAGTCCACGAATATCATTCATGAGCCTCAACCCTTTGCGATAGAAAAATCTACTTGATGCCTCCTCCATAGCTAAATTCCTCTTCGTTTCATCAAGCTCGTCCTTTAAGGTAGAAATCTCGACTCCCAGATTCCCTATTGTCGACATTGCGTCGTCAAGACCAGCATAAAGTTGTTTGATCTCCTCCCGAGCTTTGGCCAGATCGATTTGCAGCTCCATCATGGCTCTAGATTGTTGTTGGCGACGTTTCATGGTTGATGAAAGAAAATTAAGTTTGGAATTGAGAGGCTTGTGTATGAGAAAAGCTTGAGGGAATCATCAAGGCTTGAAAGAATTGTGAAATGGTGAACTCTTGGGGTTGGTTATTTATAAGTATCCTTGGGTCTTGAAAGTAGGAATCCTAATTCTCCTCCAATTTCAATTTAAGGCAGGACAATTGAACTTACCTAATTAAAATAGAACTCTTAAAAGGTAGGCAATTTAGACATGTGAGTACTTGAAAAATCGTCATAATTTAACGAAAATATTACTTGCCTTATAAAAATAAATTCCCAGGAATTCCTTAATTAATTTCCATAAAATTTACACAAAAATTGGGACACTTACGGTAGCTTTTACGGTAAGGCTAACTGTTAGATCTTACCGTTAATACTTACCGTCACCCTGTCTTGATCAGTCTACGGTTTGAAGTTACCGTTAGCGCCTGGATCAGATGTTAGCGGTAGCACCTTACGGTAACGAGTTACCGTTATGTAACCATTAAGTCTTCAAAAATTGGCGAATTCTTCATCTTTTCCTACACATCAACCTTGCAAAAACGTATCATAACAGTTTTCTTGAAAACTACAAAAATAAAAGAAAAGAAAATCAAAGAAAGAAAATAAAGAAAAAAACAAACGCTTGGGTTGCCTCCCAAGAAGCGCAACTTTAACGTCGCTTGCTCGACGCATTTCTAGAAGTTAATCTTTGGTAGAAGGTGGATCTATGAGCTCCACCACTTCACGATCCTTATTTCTGTCCATCCCTTCACGATAAAGCTTCACTTGATGGCCATTAACTTTAAAAGTCATGTCTTTCTTTTCATCGTAAAGAGTGACTGCTCCAAAATCGTTTAGTTCCTTGATCACGAATGGTCCGCTCCATCTCGACTTCAACATCCCTGGAAACAGTTTCAACCGTGAGTTATAAAGTAGAGCTAACTTACCCACTTCCAAATTCTTATCAATGATATGGCGATCATGACATTTTTTCATAGCAAGTTTCTGTCTCCAAGCGCAGTCATATGCCTCGTTCCTCATTTCTTCAAGATGATTCAGCTCCAGCTTCCGATATTCGCCTGCTTCTCCATGGTCCATATTGAGCTTTCGAATTTTCCAACTTGCTCTATGCTCTAGCTCAACCGGCAGGTGGCACGCTTTTCCGTAAACTAGCTGAAAAGGGGTTAAGCCAAGCACTGTTTTGTATGCAGTTCTATAAGCCCACAATGCGTCTACCAGTTTTGTGGCTGAGTCTTTCCTATTCGGGCCCACTGTCTTTTCTAAAATGCTCTTCAATTGGCGGTTGCTGGTTTCAACTTGACCGGAGGTTTGAGAGTGGTAAGGGGTAGCCACCTTGTGTCGTACTCCGCACTTATTCATCAATCTTTCAAATGCTCTATTGCAGAAGTGACTCCCTCCATCACTTATTATCGTTCTAGGGACTCCAAACCTCCAAAAAATACTTTCTTTCAGAAATTTCAAAAAAATGTCTGCATTAGCCTTGCGTGTTGGAATAGCCTCCACCCATTTGGACACATAATCAACGCCCACCAATATGTACTCAAAACCGCCGCTCTTTGGAAACGGTCCCATAAAGTCAATTCCCCATACGTCGAAAATCTCTACTACTTGATTTGGCGTTAGAGGCATCTCATCTTGCTTCCCTATGTTCCCTGTTCTTTGACAATTGTCGCAGTTCTTGCAATATTCATAAACATCGGCGAACAGGGTTGGCCAATAAAAGCCAGCCAAAAGGATCTTGAACGCTATTTTCTGTGCTCCAAAATGCCCACTAAGGTCGTGGCAGAACTGCATAATTCTTGTCATCTCATCATCCAAAACACAGCACGTGTATAGTCCATCCTTGTATCTTTTAGATACAAAGGATCGTCCCAGAAATGACTCCTGCATTTATGCAAAAAACTTTTTCTCTCTTGGTAGTTCAAGTGATTAGGTATAATATCACAAGCAAGGTAATTCACGATATCCGCATACCAAGAAGTAACAAAAGCATTAAGAGCATTAGCATTTTCATATGAAAATCAATCATCAATCATGCATTGCTCATCATTTTCAGTTACCATCCTAGACAGGTGATCATCTACAACATTTTCGCAACCACATCTGTCCTTAATTTTTACGTCAAATTCTTGTGCTGGTCTTGCATCTGGTTCTAATTCTATTCGGTGCATGCAAATGGAGGGACTAATACCTTTTATGTCGCTGATACTCCATCCTATGGCTTCCTTGTTTGTGCTTAGCACCGTCGTTAATTCTTTTTCTTCATGCTCTTCTAACCCATAACATATAATGACAGTCTTTTGGTTGTCAGGCTCGAGAAAAACGTATTTCAAATGGCTTGGTAGTGGTTTTGAGGCTCGAGTTCAGGTGCAATAGCTATTTCATACATCTCGTTGTCAAAATCTTCATAATCTTCGAAATCTTCAGTAATTTTACTCAGATCAACTTCTATTAAATCTGCCACCCTCCTTATAAATTCGGCGTCGTCCGCGTCGCCTAAGTCGTCCAAAACTGTGATTCCTTTAAGATCGTGGAAGCATGATGCAATGGGATCAAAGAATGACAAATCATCTTGCATAGCAAGTATAGGAGTGTTTTGAATATCCTTAAGGGAAAATGTCACTGATTCACCCAAAACGGTCATTGTCATCCTTCCCTTGTGAACGTCGATTAAGGTATGGGAAGTAGACATAAACGGGCCTCCCAACAAAATGGTGTGCTTCTTGCTCTCAACCGGTACCTCACCAACGTCCAAAATCACAAAATCGACTGGTATCACTAACTCTCCAACCTGCACTAAAACATCCTCAATAATTCCCAAAGGTTGCCGAATCAAACGATTAGCTAACTGCAGTCGCGTAGTAGTTGGTTTCAGTGCTCCAAGATCAAATTCCCGATAAAGCGAGTACGGCATTAGGTTAATACCAGCCCCAAGATCCAATATTCCCTTTGCTGTTAGTCCATTGGCCAAGAAAATAGTAATGCAGAAACTTCCAGGGTCTTGTTCCTTAGGTGGCAATGGTTTCTTAAAAACTGCGCTCACTTCTTTCGTCAATGCTATATGCTGATGTGTTGCTAAACGTCTCTCCCTTGAAGCAAGTTCCTTGAAAAACTTCATGTAGGACGGCATTGTTTTGATCAAATCCAAAAGTGGCAAGTTAATATTGACGTTCTTTAGTAGGTTGTACAGTTCCATAAATCTTTTATTTTCTTTAGTAGGACGCAGACGGCTGAGGAAAGGAACAACATCCTTGATTTGTATTGGGGATTTCTGCGACAATGATGGTGAAGGAACATCGTCATGGGTAAGGGCACCATTTGGAATTGTCCCTTTAATAGATCCAGGAACATATCTATTAGAAGACTTATGAAGTTGATCAACTGGGTTAGAAACATCCTCCTTAGTGGAAGGTGGTGTATTATCCTCGACTTCGACTTCCTCATCTTGGTCAACTATTCTGCTGTCGATCTTCTTTCCGCTGCGAAGGATATGAACCGCCGACGCTTGTGCTGCCTGGCGTGGGAGTTTACCCTTCTCGTTGTTTGATCTCGCAATGTCTGTAACATCCATACATCCAATGCATTTTTATTTATTTATTTAATTATCATCATGCATAAAGGAAATATAATTCTAGTCCCAAGCTCGTCGCCATAAACGAATTTCTATTTTAATTTTAAATAATCTAGGAATTATATTTAGACGAATTTATAGTTCATTTTCAAATAAAATTATATTAGCAATTTCTAAGAAATTATTATAATTATTTAGTAATTTAATATTTAAATTACTATTAAGTCGTCTATGAAATAATTTCGATTACTAAAATTATTATAATTTATTTATATCATAATTATTTTTTTTAATAATTTAAAATACTATTGGGTCGTTCACGGAATTATTCGGTTTAAACCTTAAGCCGTCTAATATATCGATTATTCTCGGACTTGAAAACAAGCCCAATCGAAGCCCAATTACTAGCCCTAATCCACCAAGACCCTACCCTAACTTTCCTAAATTAAAGACCATCTTTAGTTTATAAAGAATCCAACCAATTGCAGTCTTTTCTTCACAACTCTGCATGCACACGGCCGCTTAGGTAAACATCTCTTTTGTTATCCTATTTTTTTTTCTTTTCAAGAACACAGCCGTAATCAAAGTTTTCGGCAGCCATCGTAATCGGATCGGCTGCCGATTTCCATTCATCCCGGCCACCGTTCCAAACCAAACAGCAGCACCATCTCCACGCCTACTGCCGAAGTGCTGGCACACGGCACCGTCCAACTCAACTACAGCCAAACCACGGCCAATCCTAACCCGACACCAGCCAAAGCATCAATC
>BMAC01000871.1:287350-301297 GCA_014905375.1 Phtheirospermum japonicum | reverse complement strand
GTATGAACGAAGATGTCGATCGGATGGGAGACGAGTAGAGGAATAAAAATGTTGATGTTGGTTTTGTTTTTTCCAAACTTGTTTCATTGTTTTAAATAAAAGTTGAACTAGACATAAAAACGCATTTTTAATTATAAATTTCCTTTGATGGTGATTTGGTTATTTATATTATGATTATTTCCGCTGCGTAAAGTTTGAAAGTCTTGACATTTATTGTGACGCCAAGGTTTTTTCATATTTTTCTTAAATATAAATCCTATTTTGACTAAAGTGAAATCGGGGCGTTACAAAGGAGGTATCAGAGACAAGGTTTTGAGTGGTTCTTTAGACTCGTTTTGTTTGTAAAAATCAAAAAGTTTATAAAATAAATATTTGAATTACTTAAATAGTTTTCATTCCTCCTCGTGGAACATTCGTCGATATCCTCAAGGTACAAAAGTTCATTGCAATTGTTTAATCATTTATTTAAATTCCATGTTAATTCATAACTGCATTGTATTGGGTATGGATGTTTATACTATGGATATGATTGCTTTGTCTTGGGAATGGTTGATGACACTCCAAGTCATGGAGGATTTCATTATTTATGGTTTTTCGGAAGTTGACACGATGAGGTTATTTGGTGACCAAAACATCGTTTGTGGCGCTAGGCCAAAGAAGAAACTCATAAGGAAAACCGTGAAGAGGTTTCCAAAGGGAAGAAGAAGCGGGAACAGGGTTAATGAAGAAAACTTAGCCCACTTCGACCAAAAGACCGTTGAGGCTATGGATACGGTTTTCACCAACTTCTTCCAACGCCTTCAAGATAACGGTTTGGGGAATGGAGGCAATAACTCGAGAGCAGTGGACCAGTTCCGCCAGTACCGACCACCAACCTTCAACGGGAGAGATAGACCAGATGCAGTGGAAGAGTGGTTTTGGTTGCTTGAAAGAATCTTTCGAATGATAGCGTGCGACGACGTGCAGAAGGTCACGTGTGCCACTTTTCAGCTAACTGAAGATGCTGACCACTGGTGGGAAGGTTATTGGAGAACTTGTTCGGAGGCGGAGCGAGACGCCTTCACTTGGAACAAGTTTAAGACGGTGGTTATGGAGAAGTTTTTCCCGCGCTCGTACTGCGATCAGAAGGAGACCGAGTTCCTGAATCTCAAACAAGGAAACTTGACGGTCACTGAGTACGAGAGGAGGTTTAACTAGTTGAGCCGTTCGCTACTCACCTAGTGGACACCGATTTGAAGAAATCGTTAAGGTTCAAAAGAGGTTTGAGGGCTCAACTAGCGGGTATCTTATCAGCACAAGGCGACCTTCCTTACTCGGAGATGGTTAAAAGAGCCCAGGATGTGGAGTCAAGTCTTGGAATGGATGAGGTGAAGCCTAAACCCACAACTTTGGTGGTTAAAATCAGAGACCAAATGTGTCTGCGACCGGGGAAAAGGGTCATCGGGTATATCCCGGTGCGTTTTAGCTGCAGTCAACTTATTTTCTACGATAAAACTATGAACTCTATGGTCATTTGTGCTATTTTTGAGTTGTATGATCTTGCATGGGCTAAGTCGGTGTAACTATTGAGTACGTTGAGCTCATCCCAAATCAACGATATTTTTTTTCAGGTATGAACGAAGATGTCGATCGGATGGGAGACGAGTAGAGGAATAAAAATGTTGATGTTGGTTTTGTTTTTTCCAAACTTGTTTCATTGTTTTAAGTAAAAGTTGAACTAGACATAAAAACGCATTTTTAATTATAAATTTCCTTTGATGGTGATTTGGTTATTTATATTATGATTATTTCCGCTGTGTAAAGTTTTAAAGTCTTGACATTTATTGTGACGCCAAGGTTTCGTCATATTTTTCTTAAATATAAATCCTATTTTGACTAAAGTGAAATCGAGGCGTTACAATGTCAGCCGCTAATTGTCCTATCGCCCTATCCATCCTCTCCATATTCCTAACAAGATCATTCACTATCCTAGAGAGATTGTCAATACTATTCACCTTTGTCGAGAGCTCATCTATCTTTGTATTCACTTTTGCAAGTCCCTCTCTATTGCTGAGCGTCTCGGCCACTTGGTTTTGTTGCCAAACCAATAGCTAATCAGTTGATTGAGATGTAGTGGACACCTGCCCTTGCGTATGGAAATTATTTTGGGGTGGTGGCAATGGTGCTTGAGCATGTGGTGGTGGATATTGCGGGTCGGGTGGCATATAATTTGGGCTTCCTGGGCCCCACTTGAAAAGAGTATTGTCATGTTGCGCGTTAAACT
Organism: Phtheirospermum japonicum; assembly: GCA_014905375.1. Classification (NCBI taxonomy): domain Eukaryota; kingdom Viridiplantae; phylum Streptophyta; class Magnoliopsida; order Lamiales; family Orobanchaceae; genus Phtheirospermum; species Phtheirospermum japonicum. Next base: position 299,034 of record BMAC01000871.1, on the reverse strand, counting down.
TCCTTGGGGGTTGCTGATTTGAATAATTCTTGATTGCGTGAACGTCTTCTTGCTGTTCAATATTGTTTGAACACGCGTCCGCTAAATGCTGGAGGGATCCGCATTGGTAACACGTTGCAATAGTCTTCTTAGAAGGGGCCTTGCTCGCCCGCTCAGCTTTCCAAGCTGCTAATTTTTCGTCAAATATCTCCTCACACTTCGCCTTGACTAATTTGTCGTCATCTAGATCAGGATCGGGGATAGATATTTCATTAACTTTCAATTTTCTTGGCCAAAAGTTGGTTTTTCTAGACTTTTCGCTCTGCTTCTCCAACACTCGCTTTGCCTCGATGGCCGTCAAATCTCCGAAATCTCCTCCTGCCGCTATCTCAACTTCCCTTTTTCCATGGTCCAACAACCCATCGAAGAAAAATTGGTTCGTCATCTCGGGGGAGTATTTATGGTGGGGTCTGGCTTGCAAAAGCGTTTGGTAACGCTCCCATGTTTCATGAAATAGCTCACCCTCCAATTGTTCAAATGTAGCTATTTGCCTTCAAAGATGCCCCGTGGTTTGTGTTGAATAATATTGATTTAAGAATTTCTCGCTTATCCTCCCAATCAGTCAACGATCCAGTTTCTAGGGATAGTAACCACGACTTCGCCTTGTCTTTCATGCTGTAAGGGAAACAAATCATTTGCACCTCCCATTAACCACAAATCTGCCCACTTCATCAACATAATAGTTAAAAAATGCCAAAGGATCTTCATGGGCACCTCTGTGGAAAGTCGGGAGTAAATTCAATTGATGCTGTTTAATCTCCACTTCCCTTGCAGTTGGCCCAAGAACAATAGAAGACCTAAAAGGTACAACCTTCGGACGTGCTAAATCACGCTGTTTAGGTGGTTGAGCGTGTCTCGATGCTCACTCTCGATGATAGGCAGCCTCATAATCTCCTTCGAAATCTTGGTCATCGAACCATTAATCTACAAACTCACGTCGAGGGATTGGTCTGTCAGAGTAATCGTCACGCACGTCCTCATCATGTTGTGCGTTCCTTCCTTTATTTCCTTGTCTTAGTTCTAGCGGGGCCCGATTGTTTGGTGGTTGATTGTGACCCCCAAATTATCGCGGTTCGCTTCCATAATTCCTATGCCTTCGTGTTTGAGGTAAGTGTAAATCATTGTTTATAGCGTCGAATAACTCATGATGGCCGCCTCCATGATGGGATCCATGATTAGATCATCTCGCCATGGACTCGGGAATCTCGTCGCACACAAAATTCGTGTCTAAAGAAGAATCGCTCTCGGAAACTGGTTCGGGTCTTGGTCTCGTTGGATGTTGCGGTGGATGTCGGCGAAGAATGGTGCAAGATCGAGTTGTAGTGATCGTCTACCTTGCATAAACTCAACAAGACATAAACGCACCAAGCGGCAAAATCCAAACTAAGCACACGAAAGCAATTAAACGGAGAAAATAAAATGAAATAAACAAAAATCCTTGACTCCTTATTGTTGTCCCCGGCAACGGCGCCAAGATTTTGAACCAAACTTTTGTGCACCACAATTAAAGATATTTTAAATTAAAAACACGCAAGCTTGCTCGCAAGAGTACGAGGGCGCTTGTAGGGTGGAAAGTTGACTCGAATCGTTTCTCAAGGACAACAAATTATCGGATCTCAGATAGTTGTTCAAAACCAAGTAACCAAATAATATTCTTTTGGGGTTTTGTTTTGAATTTTCGATTAACAACTACTAATTTAAAATGCAAGACTTAAACTTAAATTCTAAATTAATTGTTCTAAACTACCAACTGAATTAAACTAAATTATTTAACCTAAGTAACCAGCAGAAATTTAAATCTTATGATTAACCAAATTCAAGTTCTAAATTTAATTAACTAAAACCTAGATTAATTCACTAATTAATTAACTAATAAATAATTAAATTAAAATTCAAAAATAAATAATAACTAAAGACTAAAACTAATTCGCAGCAACCTGAAAAATCATAAACCAACTAATTTAACCAACTACTACTACGATTACGCATGAATTAATCAACTACGATCCTAACGGTAACTAAACGATCATAAAAACTAAGCAAAACTATGAAAATCAATCGCATGAATATCCTCAACCAAACAAAGTATCAAATATCCAACAATAAACATGTAAAACTGAATCCAAACTGAGATTAATCAACCAAATACGTTCAGCAAATTTAAAACCGAAAGTAAAACTCAAGAACATAAAGGTTTCTACGTTCAAAAGCCTCAAAAACTAAGAATTTAAACTAAGAAACTAAGGAAAAGTCGCAGAGTACTTATTCTAACTACTGGAATCTGAAAGTTCCTCGGCTAATCCGAAGAGGAAACGCAGCGAATCGAACTTTTACGGTTGATCGGCGTCGAACGGGCTACGGAACTCGTCGTCGTCGAATCTTGGTTTGCTCTTCGATCTTCGCATTTTTACGTTGCAATCCGACTCTAAACACTAGGTTATGTTTATGGTAAGTTTTTAGGGTCAAAAGTACGCCTGGAACTCGAATTAATGGGTGGTTTATATAGAAATCGCGTATCTTGGGCCGCAAGTTTCATAGGTCGGTTACTGGCCCCGTTAACGGTAGCACTTTACGGTAAGAAGCTACCGTAAGCAGCTACCATAAATGCCTCTATTGCCTCTCGCATCACTTAGATATTTATAGCACTAGAAAAGAAAACCTTTAATATATTCTACATTATATAATATTAGTTTAACACCCGCATATTATGAAAAAAGAGTAACATTTATTAAAAATATTAAAAGAATAATATTAAAAATGGTACACACAAATTGGGGCATTATTTGTTCTAATTACAGTAAGACTAAATTTCACAATAAGTAATTTTCAAGTATTTCTATCCGGGAGTCAAAAATTAGTTACAAGAACTTGAAAGAAAATCGTAAAAAAATAAGTTTGCAAAAATGTAAAACATATGACACCCGAGTATCGCATGTGAATATGTGATATAAAAAATTAAACTCAATAAGGTACTGATAATTTTATTAAAAATATCGTTTATCTAACTTTTAGTATATGTAATATTGTTTAATTATTATTTTTTGTTTCCCTTTTTTCTTTTTCTGCGTCAAACATTAATTTGTCCATGTAAATATATAATATGTTTATCAATGCATTATATTAGGATTAGATAAGGAGATTTAGAATAAATTTAATATTTACTTTCCTAGGTGTAATAATTTATTATTATTATTTTTTTTTTTTTTTGTTTCTCTTTTTTTTTTTTTGTAACAATTGTTTTTTATATAAATTTTAATTTTATTTTTAATGAATTATATTATGATTAGATAATGATTAAGGAATAAAAAATATGAAAATAAGAGCTTCAGTTCGTAAAATTTGTGAAAAATGTCGATTAATCCGCAGGCGGGGACGCGTTATAATAAATTTAAGTTTATGTTTTTATATTTATTTCTATTTTGTAATAATTTTATATAACTCGTATTTTTCTTAAATAGAATATAAAATTTCAAAAAATAAAACTATTTCAACATTTATTATAAATGTTAATTAGTTCAACTTATATAGATTTTTTCTAATTAAATACGACTTATTTATATTTTTATATTAGTAGAATAAAAGTAAGATATTGAATTATGTAACATATAATAAAAAAGAAAAATATTAAATTAGAAAAATATAATAATAGAAAATTATTAAATTAGGTAAAAATTATAAAAGGAAAATATTAAATTAGGTATATATTAGGTTCGCATGACAGCGAAGCATCAGAATTTTTTTCGAAACTAACAAAGCGTAGCAAACAGACAAATAGGATATGAGAATTTTGCATTAATATATACGTGAAATTTTAGGGATATTTCTTATATGAACCATTGAAAAAATATTTTATTAAAATATATTCTATCTAAAGTTTTATATAAAAGTATTAATATATTTTTACTGAATTCTCATATTATATTGTGAGATTTCATATTGCCCGTGTAACTATCACTTGCCACCGTTGTTCGTTGTCACTGGTCAAATTTCACACTATATTTTAAGATTTTATACTATATCATATAAATTCATACTATAATATATTAGAATTGATGTAAAATATTATAAAGTTGTACTAAAGAATATCCCAAGTACTAATTGTTGATATCATATTAGTCGATTTGATACTTAAATTGTAAGGATGTCTTGGAAAATTATATATTATGTGGGCAAAATATGAAAAATTACATAATCCTTCGCAAATTTGAGAATACTACTAGCATAATATCGGAAATTAATCAAATCAGAGAAATTACATACTGCTTCCAAAATTTCTAAGAAATTTCATATTAAATTGCAAAATCTATGAAATTATATACTACTAAGTAAAACTCACGATTTGTCAAAATATCCTACTAATATTTACATGATTCAACGATAATATTCATGCATAGTCAAATTTTCTTGTCACTTCTCTTTCTCTCCGCCAGACTGAACTCTAACAAACCCAGTTAGTGCTAATGCAAACAACAAAACAACTTTTGATTAACGAAAGGAATGAAATATGAACGCAAGTGAAAACTGAAAAAACACAAGATCCACTTTCATTTCCATTTTATCCTACAAATTATTTATCTAATAGCATCAATCATGTAAAGCGAAAAAAAAAAACACAATTAGTTACAAAGGACTAAAAAACATCAACTCAAATACAAACCACCATCAAAAATAATAACTGACTGAATCTGAATGTTAGAAACTCGTGACAAAAATCAAATCCGAATCGCACCAAACTAACTCAAAAAAACAAATAAAGAAAATAAAAAAAGGGACAATTTTTATATACTCTTATAGTTAAATATTTTATCCCATATACTCTAATAAAAATATTAATTTCCTATTTAATCCAACAACTATAGGTAAGTGCTACTTTATCCTAAAATTAATTTTCTTTTTTTCTTTTCAATTTTTTTTTTCTTTCAAATATAATCAAATTAAAATTCATACTACTTCATGTTAATTTCATACTACCAACATTTCATACAATATTTTTAGAATTCCATACTACATTTTAAAACTTTATACTACATCATGAAACGGTCTAATTTCATACTATTTCGTCAAATCTGACACTAAATCTAGAGTTCATCAAAATCGAAAAATTCATAACATGTGGGATATTATATACTAGTTTGCATTAACTCCTGAGAAACTACAAACTATTTCGCATAATATTTGGGAAATTACACACTACTTCTCATAATTTTTGGGAAATTAAATAATACTTCGTACAATTTTTTGAAAAATTACATACTACTTCACATAATCTTTGGAAAATTACAAACTATTTCGTAGCTTCGCATAATTTTCGAGAAATTACATACTATTTGTTATAATGTATTTAGTTTTCAATATTAAGAGGTTGAATCCTATCTGTTGATGAATTAAAGAATTCTTGAATCATACTAAAGCGAATATTCAAACATCAGAAGATAAATAGTCAAGAAACAGAATACTACAACAAAATGGCAGACATGAAATCAAGAATTTATATTCAGTAACAAACTCGAAAAAAAAAAAGGACACAATTAATTAAATCAAAAATCAAATCCACAATCAAAATTACCAGCATCAGAAATCATATCTCCAACCAACAATCCACCAATCGCACCCCCAAGCAGCCCAGCCCCYAAGCCCATCCCAAACTTATTCTTCTTCGCCAATTCTGCACCCGCAGCGGCGGCGGAGGATGCCCATAGCCCGGCTGCGGTGGATACCTGTACCACGATGGAGGTGGCGGAGGAGGGTGTAGGGTTTGGAAGGTGTAGGGGTACTTTTGATAGTTTAAATATACATTCTCTATTAAATGAATTTTTTTTTGTTTATATGGAAATAAAAAGAATCATCGAACTATATGGGAATTGGTTTTTATGTTTTTATAGTATATAAGAATTTTTCCAAAAAAAATTGCAAGCTCAAATCTACAACCCAAAAAATAGGGTCTGCTTGAACTAAACCAGGCCGAGGACCAGCACGGTTGTTGCTCGCCATCACCTCACTGTTCGGTGGTGATGTGTGGCAGTTGTTGCCCAGCTCACATATCAAGAAGAAGACCCCAGAATGAGGGTTTGCAATTTTCTGAATAGAAAAACAAATAATCGTGATTTAAAAAGATATATATTAGTTTTTTTAATTTTTATTTTGTGTAGGGTTATTGCGGATATTTTAGACTTTAATTTGTGATTAAAGTATGTAATTAACTTAAATGTGAAGAAACTAATCTAAATGATTATAGGGAGGGAATTAATATTGACGGGGGAATTGATACGATATCAAATATTTAGGTCGATAAATATGAAGATTTATAAGGATTTATGAACCGACCTCCCCTTTTAGAAGAGACAATATTTTTATAAGGGGGCAGGCTATCTTGAGAGTGGCGAGCTCTCGTATAGGAGTAGCGTGCTCTTGTATGAGGGTGACGAGCTCTTATCAGGTAAATGGTATTATAACAGCTCGGTATTGAGAGGTGGGCTTTATGATTAACACGATTTAGGGCCCTGATGGGCTTATATGCATTATAGTATGGGGTCCCAGAGGACTAAAAGCATGGAATGGCTTTGGGACCATGGTCATTATGATAATTTAACGAGAGTTCTAACATCTATGGTAACTTAGCATATTGGAGAAATTCTAGTTCTAAAACGGTCGCTATTTATGGTATTGTGGTTTTAATAGAAGACGAGAACACTAGATTGGGAACACATCTCTTATCTATATAAAGAGGACACAGGCCTCACTATTTTTTCTAAGTTGATTTTATATCCTACGTATTGAGCTCTCATATATCACTCTCAAACAATATCTGACTTAAGCATCAGAGGGCTTACGCCGTGGCTGTCCGACTTGGGTTCTATTTTGCAGGTTGATCAGGTCACCAGGAGTTTTCCTGAAGGGCTATCAGGTCGCCTAACACATATTTGAGGTCAGCATTCTCTCTTCATGGTGAACCAAAAATTTTTGTCGCATCAAGTGGCGTCTTCTGTGGGAAAGAGGGATATCGAGTCCTTGATCAAAAGACGTGAGAACTTCAACAAGCAAAATATGAAGGGAATAACTATCACACCTCAAACTCTAGATTTTGACTCTGAGGCAAGCAAGGCAAAAGAGATAGACAAGAAAAAGCAGACGGGGAAGAACAAAAACCACCTCAAGGGGAGAGGTCGCCTGTATTTAATTTTATTGTGTTAATGCGACTTGGTTGTTTTACCTTATCCTCATTATTTGCACTTGGGGGATTGAGTGGTTTTCTTGGTCATTTATGATCTAACATGGTTTCGGTTTTACTATGGTTCTTCTTGTTATGATATGCAGTAATTTCTCTGGGCCACCTTATGTTAGGTTGGCAAATGCATGGTGGTGAGAGGTCTTATGGTTATGAGGCAATGCTTAAGTCAATTTGTTATGAGGTTGGAAAATATTATGGTATTCCGACATAAAAAAAAGGCCCATGATTTTTATGGAGATACTTTTGATTTATAAAGTCGACAATTCTTATAGTGTTCTAACTTATAGAACAGTTCATACTTGATAGGTTTTATGGTATTAGGCCATATGTAAGAGGATGTTTATCTATAACTCAAACTTTTTATGATTTAGCTCAAATTTGTGTGATTCATATGGATGCAGTCTATTAAAGGTTACATATTTTATGGATGAGTTTGATGGTGTTGACACTAAGTCATAAATGGTGTAACACACGGTTCATTCATGACGAGCTAAAAGTTTGTTCGGGTCAAAAGGATAAAAATTTCATTAAAATGGCAAAGTCAAAATTAAACAACATTACAAGCAGGAACTAGCTCATCCAGGGGGGCGTCGAGCTCAGCGATAAGCCCGGCCTTCATTATCGCCTGACCCGTGCATTAAGTCCACTAGGCGGCTTTGGGATCCTGCTTGACTAGTGCAAAAAAGGCGATTAGAGGCGGTTATGAACCACCTCTAATACTAGCGACACTTAAAGTAAAAAAACCCGGGCGGCGGTTCAAAACCGCAGTTTAAAATTGGATTCGGGTGGCGGTTCTTCTCTAAGAACCGCTGCTAATAGCGTTTCTTAGCTAAAAAGTGCTGCCAAAAACAGAAACCGGACAGCGCTTTTAAGCTAAGAAGCGCTGCCAAAAATATTATTGGCAGCGGTTCTTAGATAATAACCGTTGCTAAAAACCGATACCGGGCAGCGCTTCTTAGCTTAGAACAGCTGCCAAAAGTAGTTTTGGTAGCGCTTTTTATTTAGGAAGCGCTGCCAAAAAATAAAATCGGGCAGCGCTTCTTATCTAAGAACCGCTGCTAAAACTATTATTGGCAGCGCTTCTTAGCTGAAGCGCTGCCCGGTTTTTGTTTTCGGCAGCGCTTCTTAGCTTAGAACCTGTCTCTTATACACATCTAGATGTGTATAAGAGACAGGGCCAACCCTGTTCTTTGACAATTGTCGCAGTTCTTGCAATATTCATAAACATCGGCGAACAGGGTTGGCCAATAAAAGCCAGCCAAAAGGATCTTGAACGCTATTTTCTGTGCTCCAAAATGCCCACTAAGGTCGTGGCAGAACTGCATAATTCTTGTCATCTCATCATCCAAAACACAGCACGTGTATAGTCCATCCTTGTATCTTTTAGATACAAAGGATCGTCCCAGAAATGACTCCTGCATTTATGCAAAAAACTTTTTCTCTCTTGGTAGTTCAAGTGATTAGGTATAATATCACAAGCAAGGTAATTCACGATATCCGCATACCAAGAAGTAACAAAAGCATTAAGAGCATTAGCATTTTCATATGAAAATCAATCATCAATCATGCATTGCTCATCATTTTCAGTTACCATCCTAGACAGGTGATCATCTACAACATTTTCGCAACCACATCTGTCCTTAATTTTTACGTCAAATTCTTGTGCTGGTCTTGCATCTGGTTCTAATTCTATTCGGTGCATGCAAATGGAGGGACTAATACCTTTTATGTCGCTGATACTCCATCCTATGGCTTCCTTGTTTGTGCTTAGCACCGTCGTTAATTCTTTTTCTTCATGCTCTTCTAACCCATAACATATAATGACAGTCTTTTGGTTGTCAGGCTCGAGAAAAACGTATTTCAAATGGCTTGGTAGTGGTTTTGAGGCTCGAGTTCAGGTGCAATAGCTATTTCATACATCTCGTTGTCAAAATCTTCATAATCTTCGAAATCTTCAGTAATTTTACTCAGATCAACTTCTATTAAATCTGCCACCCTCCTTATAAATTCGGCGTCGTCCGCGTCGCCTAAGTCGTCCAAAACTGTGATTCCTTTAAGATCGTGGAAGCATGATGCAATGGGATCAAAGAATGACAAATCATCTTGCATAGCAAGTATAGGAGTGTTTTGAATATCCTTAAGGGAAAATGTCACTGATTCACCCAAAACGGTCATTGTCATCCTTCCCTTGTGAACGTCGATTAAGGTATGGGAAGTAGACATAAACGGGCCTCCCAACAAAATGGTGTGCTTCTTGCTCTCAACCGGTACCTCACCAACGTCCAAAATCACAAAATCGACTGGTATCACTAACTCTCCAACCTGCACTAAAACATCCTCAATAATTCCCAAAGGTTGCCGAATCAAACGATTAGCTAACTGCAGTCGCGTAGTAGTTGGTTTCAGTGCTCCAAGATCAAATTCCCGATAAAGCGAGTACGGCATTAGGTTAATACCAGCCCCAAGATCCAATATTCCCTTTGCTGTTAGTCCATTGGCCAAGAAAATAGTAATGCAGAAACTTCCAGGGTCTTGTTCCTTAGGTGGCAATGGTTTCTTAAAAACTGCGCTCACTTCTTTCGTCAATGCTATATGCTGATGTGTTGCTAAACGTCTCTCCCTTGAAGCAAGTTCCTTGAAAAACTTCATGTAGGACGGCATTGTTTTGATCAAATCCAAAAGTGGCAAGTTAATATTGACGTTCTTTAGTAGGTTGTACAGTTCCATAAATCTTTTATTTTCTTTAGTAGGACGCAGACGGCTGAGGAAAGGAACAACATCCTTGATTTGTATTGGGGATTTCTGCGACAATGATGGTGAAGGAACATCGTCATGGGTAAGGGCACCATTTGGAATTGTCCCTTTAATAGATCCAGGAACATATCTATTAGAAGACTTATGAAGTTGATCAACTGGGTTAGAAACATCCTCCTTAGTGGAAGGTGGTGTATTATCCTCGACTTCGACTTCCTCATCTTGGTCAACTATTCTGCTGTCGATCTTCTTTCCGCTGCGAAGGATATGAACCGCCGACGCTTGTGCTGCCTGGCGTGGGAGTTTACCCTTCTCGTTGTTTGATCTCGCAATGTCTGTAACATCCATACATCCAATGCATTTTTATTTATTTATTTAATTATCATCATGCATAAAGGAAATATAATTCTAGTCCCAAGCTCGTCGCCATAAACGAATTTCTATTTTAATTTTAAATAATCTAGGAATTATATTTAGACGAATTTATAGTTCATTTTCAAATAAAATTATATTAGCAATTTCTAAGAAATTATTATAATTATTTAGTAATTTAATATTTAAATTACTATTAAGTCGTCTATGAAATAATTTCGATTACTAAAATTATTATAATTTATTTATATCATAATTATTTTTTTTAATAATTTAAAATACTATTGGGTCGTTCACGGAATTATTCGGTTTAAACCTTAAGCCGTCTAATATATCGATTATTCTCGGACTTGAAAACAAGCCCAATCGAAGCCCAATTACTAGCCCTAATCCACCAAGACCCTACCCTAACTTTCCTAAATTAAAGACCATCTTTAGTTTATAAAGAATCCAACCAATTGCAGTCTTTTCTTCACAACTCTGCATGCACACGGCCGCTTAGGTAAACATCTCTTTTGTTATCCTATTTTTTTTTCTTTTCAAGAACACAGCCGTAATCAAAGTTTTCGGCAGCCATCGTAATCGGATCGGCTGCCGATTTCCATTCATCCCGGCCACCGTTCCAAACCAAACAGCAGCACCATCTCCACGCCTACTGCCGAAGTGCTGGCACACGGCACCGTCCAACTCAACTACAGCCAAACCACGGCCAATCCTAACCCGACACCAGCCAAAGCATCAATCGTCGCCAACCATCCCGGCCACACTTAATTGTAAGCATATGTTGAGTATATTGATGAGATTAAATAGTTATGATGTGAGATGATATATTTGAATGATTTTTTGTTTTGCTAGAGGATGTTTGTTTGGACAATTTGTATTTGTTATGAATATTTTAGTTTGTAGGATTTATAATAAATCTTGGAATTTCAGAATCTTTGGAGCATATTTTGTGAATTTTAGCAGGCAGGCAAAAAAAAAAAAAAAACAACTTTTGGCAGCGGTTCTAAGCTAAGAAGCGCTGCCGAAAACAAAAACCGGGCAGCGCTTCAGCTAAGAAGCGCTGCCAATAATAGTTTTAGCAGCGGTTCTTAGATAAGAAGCGCTGCCCGATTTTATTTTTTGGCAGCGCTTCCTAAATAAAAAGCGCTACCAAAACTACTTTTGGCAGCTGTTCTAAGCTAAGAAGCGCTGGCCCGGTATCGGTTTTTAGCAACGGTTATTATCTAAGAACCGCTGCCAATAATATTTTTGGCAGCGCTTCTTAGCTTAAAAGCGCTGTCCGGTTTCT
>BMAC01000871.1:259040-287325 GCA_014905375.1 Phtheirospermum japonicum | reverse complement strand
GGCTGGATCGAGGTTTTTAATAAATCGGAGGGCTGAAATTTGGCTCATTGGTAGTCTGAGGGTTCAATTGAAAAGGTGGCAAAAGGCTGGGGGTTCAATTTGTAATTTTTGGGAAAGTTTGGATTAAAAAGGGTTTTCAGCCCTATAACCCTTCAAACCCGTCTGCCCCTTCCCTTTCATCCTTCTTTCCCCCAATTCAGAACGGCGCTGCAACGGCGGCGAATAATCGGCGCGGGCGGACGGAGACCGGCGGCCGTGTACAGCAACCGGCGAGGCGACCTTCGCCTTTGATCAATCCGTGGCGGCGGCTCGGGGTCTTGGTAGGTGGGCGACGGCATCCCCAATTTCGGCTCGGCGACGGCGAGAACGTCCGCCGCCTTTGATTTCTCCCTGGCAGTGGCGGTGAACGACGACGGCAACGGCTGCGTGGGGTTCGCTGGGTGGCGGTCGGCAGTCGATGTGGGCTGGTTCTCGTGGGTGGTTTGTCGTCGAAGTTCTTCGGGTCTCGGGTGGTGTTTGGCTGCAACCGGCGAGGGCGGGCGATGGAGAAACGGGCGGTTGTGTCCCCGCTCCGCTCTGTCCGAAAGGTGGGGTGACGGTGGCCAACGGCGGCGATTCAACATGTGGGGCCGCTGGGTTTCGGGTCGCAGTGGTCTGGATGCCTCCGGTGGTGGTTGTGTTTGTGGGCTTGCCGACGATTTTGGTGAGGATGGTTTGGACGATGGGAGAGGCGCTGTGGTTGGGCGGCGATTGTTGGCAACAGCACGGCGGCGAGGGCAGGCGACCGGTTGGGTTTGTCGTGGGGGTTTGTTGGGTCTCGGTTTTGAAGCGGGCTGTGGGGGTGTTGATCGTGGGGGTGGCGACGATGGAGATTGGGGCTGTGGTGGCGATTCAGCCGGTGGTTGAAAAATCGGCGGTGATTCGGTTGCGTGAGGTCGATGGTTGGCGGTGATGTTAAGAACGTGGGGCTGCTGGGTTGTGTTCGGGTTGTTGTCGAGGTTGTTCGGGCGAGTTGGTGTACGGGTTTTGATCGGGCCGCAGCTGTAGTTTTCTGTGATGTTGGCAGGGGTGATGGTTTGGGATTCATTTAGAAGAACGTCAATAAAATATCTCGCAAACACATTTCGAATATCATCGAACTCCAACTGTGAATAAGGATCTTGATTCGGTATCCAATCCTTAAATTCAAAATATTGAAACAAAATATTAGATTTATTAATACTAACTAATTATGATTTAAAACTTCTCACTATATAAACATTAAAGATAATAATAAATAAATCAACTTACCACTCCAATATTTCGACTATTGGAAAAATTGTTGACAATGTCGTCCATATACTTCATCACATAATATCCGCACTCGTTAGGCTCCGGTTGCTTGCGACACTTGAAAAAAAAGTAAATAATAAAGATTTGTTATATTAATATATAAAACTTCTAAGATCAAATTAAAAAAAATGTATTACCTTTATCCTAGAAAATGTTAGGCCTTTACCATTCCCCTTTATTGATGATGCAATCCTAAAAGCCCTACATTTCAAAATATAATATTTGAGTATTTTCAACAAACACACGTAAAAAGAATTAAATAACAAAAAAAAAACTCATCAACTAAAAAAATAATTAATTTAACTTACAAAATCAAATATTTCGATATTTTGGGGTCCCGTGTGGAAGCTGGATCGAACAAGTAACCTTTTCGTAATTCTGGGCATATAACAATCAATATCCAATGATGCCTGAAATTAACAAGATAAATAAAATGAAATACGGTACATATTATAAAATGACAAATATATCTAATGAATCAGTCGTACGAGCTGTTATACGGCAGAAAAATTAATTTTTTATGGAATATTTTCCCCAGAGCTCGTGTCAAATATTCTCTTGTAGCCTGTCTGTCACTTTTCCAGTGTGCTTGAGAATAAATTTTCGGACACAAGAATCTAATATCATGAACTCCAATTTCTTCCATTTTACTTGATATATACCTATAAACAAGAGAAGGAAAAAAATATATTGCAATCAATATAATATTTTTTCTTAAATGAATAAGATAAGTTATATAATTTTATGAATCAAATATAGCACGTGGTAAATTACTTACAACAAAAAACCTTTGTATAATGGAAATATTTAGCGATTCACCATTCCAAAACTGAGCCAAATCTTGTTGAGTAATAAGGGTAGCAAAGCCATCATTCGAGTAATTGAACAATTCTTTTGGTAGAGGGATGGAGAACTCACAACGATCCGGTTGAAATAACTACAAAATCTCATGTAACTCAAACACATCACCATGAAACTCCTCTACGATATCCGTGTTGACCAAAGGAAACTTAGGAAGTCTATGTTCCTCTCGTGGAGCCTTTCCAAAAGTCTTTTACTTACCCTTATCCACAATTGTTTTGTTATGATGAGTTGGTAATGGTTCCTATTTTGAAATTGTTGTGCAAAAAAGAAATAAACAACATTATACAATTATCGCGTTTCTCCCAATTCAAATCTCGATAATTGTGTTTTCATCGATTGGAGACATTATTTATGAATGAATGAAATAAATAATAAATTAACTCGCCTTCAGGAAATACTAATTCTCTGGGCCATTGGACAAACGTGCCTTCTGCTTGTGACAATACGAACAAATCGCCACTATCAACACTGACCGGCAATTGTTGCTTTTCAAAACCATCCATGACCATTGTGATATTCACCTTCACATGATTAGCAAGCATTAGAATACTATGTAGCACCTGACCAGGGCCGGCATTGTACACTTCGGCAAGGGTGACGATAACCACCGTATTATCTCCATTTGTAGAAATTGTCCTCAAACCAAGACAATATTTAGCACCATCCTATAAACAAAGTCGAAAATGTCAATTTTATGAAAGTAGAAGATTATATGGTAACTTATATGTTATACTTACAACAAAATTGAACATAGATTCACTAATGTTGGAATATCCACTCTCTCGATATCCACGGGAAACGACCGGTGATGGTGCATCAGCAACCTTACTGGGGCCATGAATTCCAGCTCGGGATAAAGCTTCATTCAACTGTCTAGTCATTTCATCCTTCAATGATTCAACTTTTGACTCATATTTCCTTCAATGATACAAGCTTGTTGTCACCACGCCAGAAATAAAAAGGAGGTAGATCGACCTCCAACTTTTTCTTATCCAGCTCGAAGTCGATCTCTGCCGCCTAGAGCTAGGCCTTTACTCGCTCGACGGTAGTGTTGAACCACAGGTTGGCTCCTTTTCCTACCTTTTACAGGAAGTTCATCGTGTGTCGGTAGGTTTTGATCTGACTAGTTCTATATGCCGTTATGAACTTCCAACCCACCTCGCTTCTTAAGAAGGTTCGACGACCTTCCACAACCCCTTGCTCGCGTGCCACAACCACCTCCTTATCCTTCTCAAGAAAAAGCCCTTCCAGCTCCAGTTGTCTCTTCCTCAGTCGGGTGACCTTGGCTCTCGTCACCTCAAGCTTGGGGACCTCCGCTTTCAACACCTCTAGTTGGGTGACCTCAACTTTCATTGTTTCTAGCTGACATTTTGCGATGTTCAGCTCTTCTCCCTGGGTCGCCATTTGGCGATGGGCTTCTTCCATCTCTCCTTGCGTTAGCGAAAGTTGCTTGGTCTGATTATCAACCTGAGCAGTCAGCTTGCTGCACGCTCTCTTCAGTTGGTCAATATCTTCTTCTTCGGAGTTGGCAGTTTGCAGATAGATGAAGATAGAGGCCGCAATGGGTTGAAGATGTAAAATAATAATAATAATAATAAATAAATAAAAGAATAATGAGTTATGATGAAGAATAGGTTAATGCTTGTAGTAGTAGGAGGAAATATCAGAGGATTGATACCTGGGCAATGTGCTGAGAAAGCCAGGTCGCTTGTTCTGCCATTTTGAGCGCTGTCAAATATTTCTTATCTGGAGTTACCATCTGGCTCTGAAGGAAAGATGAGAATTAGTCGGCTTTGTCGCATTAGAATAGGCCACTGTTCACAATTGAGGAGCCTGAGCTGGATGCTCCTTGTGCACGACGACGTTTTGGAGGAGGAGATGTAGATCGAGCTCGAGCTCAGCCACGGACTGTCCGTTTATTTTTATAATTGCCCACTGAATTATTAAGGGGTAGTTGGTCATCTGAGTCGGCGACCTCCACCACTATATCTCTGGCAGCAAGGGTAAGCTCTACCTCGTCTTCCATGATTATGGTAGGGGCTGCGGAGGTTACGGCCGGGGTTGAATTTGGCTGGGCTATTGGTGCTCCTTCCGAGCTCGAGGACACACAGTTAAGTATAAGACGTTCTGCTGAAAAAGAAATGTGGATTATTATTTTCTTGTATGTAGAATAGATAACAAAGAGGGTTTATAATGTGTTAAACCTACCGAATCCGAGTCTGGTTATTGGCAGGGGTCGCTGGCTGATACCCATGTAAGAGTACACCCTCTGTGACTCTTTAATTTTTATTACATCGCAAGGAAACATGCTCCACTATTTGAGCAAGCCTGGGTAATGTTGGTGGAGAGTAGGGCATTTTTTCTCGGTGGGCACTACCTCCTGGGGAGAGGTCGCGTTCTTCCATTTAGTGGGAAATGGCCAGGGTTCGCTGGAAGAGAGGAAGAAAAACTTGGATCGCCACTTGTGGACTTTTTAGAAGGGGATAACAAGAAACGCGTCTTTTGACGCGAAAAAAAAAGAACGTTTTTTGCCTTTTTATTTGGTAGCAGAAGTGGAAAAAATTTCAATCGGGTTCTGCATTATGATATTTACATAGAATTGTATACCCGGTTATGAATCTAATAGAATTAGAAATAGGGGGGCTTTGTACTTCTCAGATGCGGTGAATAGAAAATGGTACAGAGGAAATCTAATTCCTGCCTTTATTACGAGGTTAGTAAAGAAAAAATCGGGATGTGAAGAAGTTAAGGGCACTTCTGGTTTAGTTAGGGGAATGACTTCTGGGATGCCCTTAGTCAAGGTTCTAGTCAGAGCCTTGAGTTCAGATCAAGAGGGGATTCTCGCCGATTCATCGACCAGAACGATTCTGGGTGCAGTAATATTTTTTCTCCTACTTGGTTGGACCAAGGGGGTTTCTAAGGATTCCGTCTTAAACGACATGTTTTGGGCGGGAAAGTTAGGGTTTTGAGAATCAGAATTAGAGGAAGTTAAGGTTGCCATACATCAATAATAACAAAGTAAAAAATGGGGAAGGGGAAGAAAGGAAATATGTTCAGAAAGCAGAAATTCAAAATAAAATAAAGTTATCAGTGTTGAAATAGTGAATTAAGAGGACTTACACGTGGTGTTGAGGTGATATGAACTCGCTGCGCTGAAATATTTGAGTTTGGGGATGACTGTGTTTTTTGCAAGAGAATTCTTGGGGTTTTTTGGTAAAAGAAAATGGAGGATAATTATTTTACTATGTTGAAAATACCAAGAGATGAAGGTAAAAGGTTGTTTGTATTGGGAGCGGCGTAAATTTGAGAAGACAGAGAGATTTTTTGGGCGACGCGAAGGTTGGTAGGGTTTATTGTAGTCTTACATTTACTGGCCCACATGAATAAATATATTACGACGAAATAAGCATTTGACATGTGTCCGACACAATAGCAGTATCATTTAATGTTCGTAAGTCTGAGGTGATGTTTGATGGTTTTTTGCACTTTTTATCAAGAGGTATGTATGATTGACTTCTGGGGTTACTCATGATTACATTCCACTTGATTTCTTACTTTAATCAAGTAGGATGTGGGGCGACATCAAATACTTTGGTCGGTAAACATGCAGGTTTATAAGGATTTATGAGGCGACCTCCCTTTTAGAAGGGACAATTTTTTTATAAGGAGGGCGAGCTGGTTTTGAGAGTGGCGAGCTCTCGTATAGGAGTGACGAGCTCTTGTATGAGGGTGACGAGCTCTTATCAGGTAAATGATATTATAACAGCTCGGCATTCAAAGCTGATATTTATGATTAACACGATCTTGGGTCCTGGTAGGCTAATATAGATTATGATATGGGGTCCCGACGGGTTAAAGACATGGCATGGTTATGGGCCCATGGTCATTATGGTAATTTAACGAGAGTTCTAACATTTATGATAACTTATCATATAGGAGAAATCATAATTTTAAGTCGGTCGCTATTTATGGTATTGTGGTTTTAATAGGAGACGAGAACCCTAAATTAGGAAGACATCTCTTATCTATATAAAGAGGACATACCTCACTTTTTTCTCTAAATTGATTTTATATCCTACGTTTTGAGCTTTCATATATCACTCTCAAACAACATCTGACTTAAGTATCGGAGGGCCTACGTCTGGCCTGTCCGGCTTGGGCTGTTTTGAAAGTTGATTAGGTCGCCAGAGCTTTTTGGAGGATTATAAGGTCGCCTACCACATATTTGAAGTTAACATTCTCTTTTTTTATTGAATTTAACTTTTTGGTCGTATCAAGAATTCTTTTTTTTTTTTTATTGTATATAATTTTTTTTTAATAAGTTGGGTTAAGTGATTTAAAAGTATAAGATAAATCTCAAATAATTTAAGAGGTGTATGGTTCGAACCCTTGTCAACACCCTTATATTAGTGATACCCTTATATAAATATTATATATATGGTCATTAAATTCAAGATCCAAATATAATCGTGAAGGAATCAGGTTCGGTGGGTACTGATTCAAAATTTTACATTAGAATGTAGATTTCCCACTAGATAAATCATCAATTGTTTGGGACCCTTTATTCACTCTTTAAAAATTCTACATTTTGGAGAAGAGGAATAGAGTTAAAATATGTACCAGTGGCATTTGAATGTAGATTTTCAATTTCAAGGCACGTTGGGGTGTCATTTGGAGTTCGTTTGGGGCACCTAATCATTTTAGGTAAGATGGTAAGGCCTTCTCTATTACAAAGGAAGTTGGGATTCGAATCACATATACCGCACCTTTACTATCCAAATTGTTATAAGTCTCGAATTTTAGTAAAACAATAATATATAAAATTGGGGTTCCTTTTGGGGCTGTGGTTCAGATTTGTGGGTTATGTTGTAACATGAAAGTCGTATTGTTCTCTCCGTGTCCATTGAGAAATTGTCAACCTCTAATTTATATAAAAATTCTGTGTCGTACTAGATGTTGCTGACCTCTAATTTAGAACCTTTTCTTTTACATATACGTTTCAAAAGTACAAAAACATTTTTATCCCATTTGTTAGTTGAATTGATGATATTTGTTGATGCCAACAAGTGTTTTTTCTTTTTACAAATACATCCCTATTTTATTTCCTAAGTTACTATAGTCCCATCTTTTCATCTTACATTTTTATTACATCATTCAATTTTTTTTAATATTAAATTACATACTAATTAACTGGACGGATCGTCAAAAATATTTATAATTTAAAAAAAATTTGGGAATTGTATATACTCCGTATGTTCCTAAATAATTGTCATTCTAAAAGATTAATACAAATTAAATAGTCACAAAATAACTAATTTGTTTTTATTTAATGTGATATTTAATGATTTTTTTCAACACTCATTTTGGAGATATTAAAATATCAAATTTAGAAACAACAAATAAGGTTCTTTTCGAACTCCTATCAGATCAACCAGTGGCGGACGTTACAAGATACAAGGGGTACAACAGGTGTATCCGAAAATTGGAAAACTCCACTTTCTATATAGGCAATTTTTTTTTTTTTTAAATTTTGAACCCTTTTATAATTACAAAAATGACATTAATAAGTTAGAAAGGGATAATGAAATAAAAGACTTAATATGCTTTTAATAAATAGATAAAAGTAAAAGTGGCTCTTACACTCTCAAGAAAGGATACGGTTCAAATTCAATATGCTTTGTCACAAAAAGACAAAAACAAAAAAAGAAAAGAAAAAAAAAAAGAAAGAAAGGAAAAGGTACAACTTAAAGTCAAATAATTTTTCATTTGTTCTTTCTTTTTTGTTTGAACGTAAAGAAAAAGGTGTAATAGAAATAAAAAGGCACTTACAAATATGAGGGTTTCTAACTGCAGACACCCCCTTGTATCTGACTTTTTGTAGTCACACCTTCTACACCACTTGATTCTGTTATTATTCAATCTCATCCATCCATTTTGAGTATAACGTGGTACAATGTGTGTTTCAGTTGTACTATGTAGTACTTTTTTAATTTTATGATTAAAAATAATTTTTTACTAACATATTACCAAATTAACCCTCTAATAATAATAATAGTAAAATTTAAAAGTATTTTAAATTATTATTATAAAGTTATTTAATTTGTAACCTAACCCTTTTACTTGAATAAATTTCTTTTCGTCCTTCGACTTTATCTAATTCATAAAATAATCCTTGTACCTTAAATTTTATTAAAAAATATCCCATAAATTTTATAATTTATATTACTGAATTACATCAATTAAATAAAAAAAAAATAGATTTCATTTATATTCTCGTGAACTTGTTCTTCCCCCAACTGGACGTGGAACGTTTCTCCGGCGACTGGGTCGGCGTCTTTTGGGGTGCCGACGGCGAGGGCAAGCACAACGGGTCCCACAATGGTGCCAGCTACTTCACGGCCAGGGGTCCCGATACGTCGATTTTTCTGCCTTTTTAGACCGAACTAGGTGATTTTAAAGGAACTCACCCGTTTCTTCCACCCCCAAACCCCAAATTCAGCAATCGGCCTATTTCTCTCGACGACGGCTCCGAAAGCGGCGATTAGGCGGCGAAATTCCGGTGATCTCATCACACAACGTCGTTGCAGCCAAAATAATGTCGACCGTAGCGACAGAGATGCTTAATTTAACGAAATTAATCTGTATAATTATTCGTCATTCAATGTGCTTCATTCATTGGATCAAATACAGGTATTTGGGGCTATTCCTTGTGTAATATATGCGTCCTCGTCGTTGAAATTACATAGAGTAGTCGATGGGTCGAGAAGTGTATACCAAAGTCAATCATTTGTTGAGTTCCCCAAAACCGTTTGATAAAATGTCTGAACCAACCGTGCCGATAAATCGTTCGATGTAACACGAAGAAGACCATATAAATTGTACATGACTGTTGACCTTTATATGATGCTTGTTTATTTATGAGAATCTCCTGATGTTGATTTTTGCTCCACTCGCTCTCATTTGATGACTCTAAGCCAGTAGAAAGCTTAACGGCTGATCACTTGAATGTTGTTTTATTTGAATAATGGATGATTGGGCATGTAGATTCCCTGTTCGAAGCCGTAACATACTCCTTGAATGGTGTTTTGAAATTCTATTATTGTTTTAATTTTGTTGGATTCTTTATAGTACAATTGGACATTGCACTACTTATGTGGTTTTAATGACCTGAGTTTAGTTTTCTGTTGGGTTGAGTTTATTAACAACAACGGAACAAATTCTTGGGCTGTCAAAATTTTGAATCCGTCGTTTTGTGTTCGTTGCCCGTTTGCCTCGTCTTGACTGAATACTGTACAGTACGTCGGCAGTAGTTCATAAGAATATTGTCATTTTCAGACAATATTTCAGTCAAGTTCCTCCACCCTTTCTCGCAAATTCTGTACAATTTGAGCTAGTTTGTGATGGGTTGAAATATTACACTAATTAATTTGACCAATTATTTTGTATAAGTTCTGGCCAATGAGTGCCGATCATGAAACTAAAAATTGTATCTTGTGTTATATTATGCTTAATCATTTTGTTTGTTCAATTCTCAGTTTGTAAGACCCATCCTGTCGGTGAAGAGAGAAAGTATCATTGAGCATCTGAAGATGCACAATTCTCACATCTGACGCCGTCTACTAATCAACCATATTATTACGATTGTGGGGGTGCATGACACCGATTATTATGTCCATTTATGTTTCGAATTCTTGTGTTATAGTTTGCATTTTTGAACGCTTATCACACGTTGTTGTTTTTTTTAAAACTGTTACTTCATTAGTGTAATTTGTTGTTTGAAATTTTTCTCACACTCTGAAATATTATTTTGGATCTTTTTATGGTGCAGCTTTGTCGTTTCATTTTATGGTAATATTTGTTTAATCTGGGTTAGTAGCTCTCACTTCCTCGTTTTATGTTACAGTATATCAGGTCGTCTTAAAGATTGAGTTGATAATAATGACTTCACACATGCATGCAGTCATTTGAATATATAATCTATCAAAATCTAAATAAAATAATTTTTGTAATTGTGGTTTCGTGATAACGCGCTAACCGTTGTTTTAATTTTGCACCTGGCAATTTTATAAACTAGTAAATCAAATCACTGTCAAGCTACCCTCATAAATGTCTCTCGTATGTTGCCAAACTATTGTGCACGTTTTCTATTTTTGTACGATTTTAATGGTGCGAGTAAAAAAATTTAATAACTTTACAAATGTTTACAATTGATGCCCAAGATAAGACAGTTGCACAAGAAATATATGAAACGATAATTACAAAAACCGTAATCTAAGAAATTAAAAAATTAGCAAACACTGATCATCTATATGATTTTTTGAATGTCTATATTCAGATCTCTGTAATACACCACCGTCACGCAGACTAACCAAACATCACACTCTATCTTAGCATGTCGTCTTTCTTCTTCGAACGCCCGTTCATTTTTTTGGTGGATTCTGGGAGATGAGTGGAATATAATCCTCATCGCTTAATGTACCATTTTTGGGATTTGCAGTGTCAGGAAGTTCGGTCTTCTTTTTGCAAGTAGTCGATTTATAGCCTGGTTTACTGTAAAAGAAAAACAACACAGTAGTTTTTTTAATTTCAACCATAACATTTTAGTTTATGAGTATGGACATTTAAATTAAAATATGACGTACCCGCACAATCTGCAATTTTGCTTTTTGGCTTTAGGAGCCCCTCTTGCCCCAACCTTATGTGGATCATGTATAGATGCATTTGGTTGTGAAATTCGATCGGGATCATGCATCCCGCCCGGATGCTCGAGATTAGAATTTTGTGTTGGCATTGAATCGGCAAGTATTTCCTCCGCCTTCTTTGTCGCCCTTCGAACCCTCTTAATAGACTTGACGGTTGCCGACTCGGTCGGCGAAGCTTTAAGACATAAATCACTGCATTCCTGGTGAAGCACTATAAACCTCTTCAGTTGTGGATCCACTGTTAGAAAAGGAAGGTTCTCTTGCAACTGCCTCCCAGCCTCTTTGGTCCATCTTTCACGTACGCACTCAGCAGGTATAGCTTGAAGATTCATATTCTTGAATGCTGTGAAGAGATAACTACATGGCAACCCATATGACTCTAGCATCTTGCAGCCGCATAGATATGTACCTTTTGTGACATCAACCTTCACCGACCATTGATTTTTAAATTCCGAACCATATTGTTCCATAGTGAATCTGTGTAAGCCGTCGACATCTACAATTTTTTCAACAACTATCAGACCTTGCTCCCTCATTATTTCTCTTTTGATATCTTCGAATACGGCTCTGGTATAAATACCTGCAGCGTGATGAAGGAGGCCGTGAATCGCAGAAGTAGGTCGTATCGTTGGTGGCGTGCGCACAGATTCAGTTTGTTCTTTTAAAAATGTAGCTCTCATTGAGACGAGTACCTTATGGAAATGACGTAGGAACTCGGTAATTGTGCTTCCGGATTTGCCTAGGTTCTTGAATAGAGAGTTTAAAGATTCTGCCCGTTGTGTTGTCCTAGTCATTCCCATGAAATGGCCTCGTAGGTACGCCTCGCTCCAGTGTTCTCGTCTATCGTAGGTCTCCTTAATCCAAATGCTATTTGCAAACCCATGTTTCTCGATCTCTTTTTGCCACTCACGCTCGAAACTTTGAACAGACCATCTCGCCATCATTAACCTGGAGAAGACGGTGCAAAATTCATGTACCTTTACATTCTGAGCACAATTTCTATTCAGATGCCAACCACATAGTCTGTGCACTGCATTAGGGAAAATCGCTTTTATGGCTTGACGCATGGATTCATCTTGATCTGTGAAAACTGAAACTGGGGATTTCCCGTCCATAGCTACAAGGAATGCCTTAAGCAACCAGACATAGGATTCAACTGTCTCGTTATACATCAATGCAGCTCCAAAGATAATATTTTTCTTGTGGTTATCAATTCCCGATAAAATGATCAATGGAAAGTTATAGACATTCGTTTTGTAAGTACTATCCATAATGAGCACGTCGCCAAACTTACCATATGCTGTCCGGGAGAAACCATCACACCAAAATAACCTGCTT
The DNA here is from genome assembly GCA_014905375.1 of Phtheirospermum japonicum. NCBI lineage: Eukaryota > Viridiplantae > Streptophyta > Magnoliopsida > Lamiales > Orobanchaceae > Phtheirospermum > Phtheirospermum japonicum. The sequence goes on along the minus strand of BMAC01000871.1, from coordinate 275,089 downwards.
AGTGATGAATCGTCGATGCATGTTTTCTCGATAAACAAGTTAGGGCCATTCAGCTGCATCCCTTCGAATAGGAAAGCGCAGTTTGGATGTCCCTGATTAACATGAATTTGTCTTGATTTTAGTTAGAATTTTAGTTCATTTTTGTTATTGTTTTCGGTGAAAGTTGGATAGATTGAGCATATTTTCACATTTTCTTATCTCCAACTTGTTTTACTGTATTTTAATTATAATTAATTAATTTTATATTTATTTTAGGTATTTTTAGGTATTTAGGTTTCGACGTAGTCAAGAATGGGCAAACGAGTAGAGTTTTCAGCGAAAACGGGCCGCGATTTGAAGAAATGACAGTTTTGGGCCTTCTAGAAGGGCAGTCGCTGGGCCCAACCGGTATAGAAAGCTGGGCTGGCAGCACCACCTGATTCTGGGCCTTCTAGAAGGGATCTCTCTGGGCCCAACCGGCATGGAAAGTGCTGAACGTCCTATAAGGGGCGGAAACCCTAATTTTGACCCCTTTTCTAAGCCACCTACACCTATAAATACCCCCCACCCCTCACATTCGAAAATACACATTATTCCTAGGGTTTTTAAGGCCTCTTAGGGGCTGACAACCCCAACGAGTGCCCTTCGATTTCTTAGTTTCTTTTCATAATTCTTAGTTTTAAATTCTTAGATTTAGAATAAAGTAGATTAGTTCTTAGATAGTTTAGATAATTTAGATTCAAGACTTCGCTTGGAACGCTGCAACTATTCTCGTTTAATTAGTAAGTCTTCAATTCCTTCGCTTAATTTAATTTTATTTAGTTTAATTAATTATATGCTTTCAATTCATGCTTGTTGGTTTAATAATTGATCTTCAACAACAAAACCCCCCATGTATGATGATGAATTTTATATTATTGAGATTGTTGATGATGATGTTAGGACTATTGATGATGATATGATGAGATTGCTTGGTTAGATCAAACGGGTTTAGAGTCTAGAATCGTCGTGAACCATCAATTGGGGTTTATCCCAAGAGATCGTGGAAGCGATTCGAAACTCTAGAACCCAAGTTTCTTAATTATTTTYAAAACCTTTAATTTTTATTGTTCTTCGTTTAAGTCGATTTATTGCTTTTATGTGTTTAGATTAGAATTTTATTTTATTCTCTTATTCGTGAACAACAAATACAAAAGGAACTTCCGAGCCTAGTTTTCTTTGAGAGACGATTCGGTTCAACTTACCAACCTACACGCGATCCCGTTCTCTTGCGGGCGAGCTTTTAAATTTTTGACAAATCTTTATAAGTAGGTACACAAAATTTCGAATCAAAATTTTTGCGCCGTTGTCGGGGAAAACTAAAGGTTGTGAATTTTGTGTTTGCTATTCGTATCCTTATTTGTGTTCTTTTTTTTTTTCGTTTATCTATTTTGTTTATTTTTGATTTTTCGTTTATTCGTTTCTATTATTTTCCACCGGTGCGTTTAATCTTGTGCGTTGAGTGTTGTGTTTGCAAGGAACGTCGACAAACAAAACTCAAGATTTATCAAACCGTTTTTCTTAAATTTTAAAAAAGAATTAAAAAAATAAAAAAAACTTAAAAAATAAAAAAATTCAAAAATATTATTTTTTAATTAAGAATTTTTAATTTTCGAAATTAAAAATAATAAAATAATTATTTTTCGAAAAAAAAATAAAAAAATCGTAAATTTTTTTAATTTTTAATTTATTATTATTATTTTTTTTTCGAATTTCAAAAAAAAAATAAATTTTTTTAAAATATTTTTATTTAAAGTTTAAAAAAAAAAAAGTATTATCCGTACGATGATCCACCGCTAGATTGGCGTAATGCACCTCTATTGGCTATTCCATTGAGCGACGCAATGAAGAATTACTTTCCTGATAAATACGACCAATGGAATCTCCCAATTTTTCATGGGCGTCAGAAAGAAAATGCGCTAAAATTCATTCAAAAGTACGAGTTCATCACTGATAGTTCTTCTCTTCAGGGGCTTACAAGGGATCAAGTGAAGATGCGACTCTTCACTTTTGTGCTGAAGGAAGAAGCAATGAAATGGTTTGAAAGGCTAGAACCTGATTCTTTGCGTACATGGTATGAAGTTGGCGATAAATTCATGAGGATGTTCTTCGTACCTAATGTAATGTGTGATCGTTGTGGATGCCGAGGGCATATGACGCATGAATGTTTGGTAACATTTGATGATGAGCCAAAGGAGGAAGTTGTCCCTGTCCGAGATTGTACGAGCCATGAAGAATATAAACTAGACGATCAGTTTTTGGCGGGGCAGCAAGATCAAGAAGCTGAGACCATGAGTTTTCAAGACGAACTCGAAGATGACCCTTTTGAGTCTATGCATCGAAGTTGTGAGTCTATGAAACAAAGTATGGCAAATATGGAGAGGTCTTGTGGACAAATAATGGCTTCTTTGGAGGAATTGTCAAACGAGGAGGAGGTGTTGCCATTGGAGAACCTAATCGACGATGGAGATTCATGCCCAATCGAGCTCAATAGGAATGGAGATGATGCAATGCCCAATGTAGAAAAGGTGGTGGATGAATTTATCGAGAAGGATGCGATGATCGAGCCTCTTATCGAGCCACCCATGATCGAGGATGAGAATGAGATGGTAGTTGAGGTAATCGAGCAAAATTTCCCTCCCCTATGCCATTATATAGATTTTAATATTTTTCAGGGTGTTGAGGGAGATGCTAAAGATTTGAAGGAATTCGGAGTGTTCGAGGGATTTTCCGTTTGTTCGACGGATTTCCTAATCTTTAAGAAGTTTGAGGATCACCCTATGATTGATATGTTTGTGGTGATCAATTATTTGCTTTTTCGACCTCAGAAGGGATTTGGTATTTTATTTCTACGACTTGATGTCCATACTTGCCTTGGTGGTTTAAATCGCCCATGCTTACTCTTAGAGAACACTAAGGCGTGGCACGATCGTCACTTATTTCTGGATCCAGGATAACATCGTTCGTAGAAGACGTCGAGCTTTCGACGTAGTCAAGAATGGGCAAACGAGTAGAGTTTCAGCGAAAATGGGCCACGATTTGAAGAAATGACAGTTTTGGGCCTTTTAGAAGGGCTGTCGCTGGGCCCAACCGTATAGAAAGCTGGGCTGGCAGCACCACCTGATTCTGGGCCTTCTAGAAGGGATCTCTTTGGGCCCAACCGGCATGGAAAGTGCTGAACGTCCTAGAAGGGGCGAAAACCCTAATTTTGACCCCTTTTCTAAGCCACCTACACCTATAAATACCCCCCACCCCTCACATTCGAAAATACACATTATTCCTAGGGTTTTTAAGGCCTCTTAGGGGCTGACAACCCCAACGAGTGCCCTTCGATTTCTTAGTTTCTTTTCATAATTCTTAGTTTTAAATTCTTAGATTTAGAATAAAGTAGATTAGTTCTTAGATAGTTTAGAAAATTTAGATTCAAGACTTCGCTTGGAACGCTGCAACTATTCTCGTTTAATTAGTAAGTCTTTAATTCCTTCGCTTAATTTAGTTTTATTTAGTTTAATTAATTATATGCTTTCAATTCATGCTTGTTGGTTTAATAATTGATCTTCAACAACAAAACCCCCCATGTATGATGATGAATTTTATATTATTGAGATTGTTGATGATGATGTTAGGACTATTGATGATGATATGATGAGATTACTTGGTTAGATCAAATGGGTCTAGAGTCTAGAATCGTCGTGAACCATCAATTGGGATTTATCCCAAGAGATCGTGGAAGCGATTCGAAGCTCTAAAACCCAAGTTTCTTAATTATTTTTAAAACCTTTAATTTTTATTGTTCTTCGTTTAAGTCGATTTATTGCTTTTATGTGTTTAGATTAGGATTTTATTTTATTCTCTTATTCGTGAACAACAAACACAAAAGAAACTTCCGAGCCTAGTTTTCCTTGAGAGACGATTCGGTTCAACTTACCAACCTACACGCGATCCCGTTCTCTTGCAGGCGAGCTTTTAAATTTTTGACAAATCTTTATAAGTAGGTACACAAAAGTTCGAATCAGTCCCCGTTCCGAACAGTGTCACTCCGTTGTTTTCCAAAGAAATTGTATCCTACCTTTTTGTCGAACGTAGTATTGCATGGACCACTATCAACCTGTTGCATATAATTGAAACTATGGCGGAGGATGCCTGCATCCCGTAGCAAACTCAACATCGCCTTTTGAGGTGCCCTTATGTTTCTGCAAATATTCTTATTCATTTCAGTTTGATTGATAAAAATTCAATACAATGGACACATATTCAGAAAACCCTATGGTCACAGTCAATATCATGTGTGCATTTTTTTACAAATAAATTTTAGCAATAATTTTTTTTTAATTGGTCACCCGACGCGACGACATGTGATGATGATGATTTTCTATGTTGGCAGTGTGGAAAAAATAATTAAATACACCCAATTTCACTCATGGCGAAAAACATTATGTTTCATAAATATAAAGTGAATTCAACATCACATGCCTGTTACACTTGAGACGGTATGTTGTTTCCGGCGTTTCTAGATCGTGGTTGAGAGCAGGTCGGAAATCGGAAACCTCGTACAACCCAGTTGCAACGTCGTGCACAATGCGGAGTCTAGCAGGACAATCGCATTTCTTGTTTACTCTCTCTTTTCTAAGTCGTTTACACTCTCGAATCGTTTCCTTCCTTAGCCCTGCACAAACACACTCAAATATTCTATTTTTCAAAACACCCTTTTTGAACTGTGAGTGGCTTATCCGAACATCGAAACCCATTTGCCTCCCATAGTTAACATAAAATGATTCTGCCTCCTTGCCGAACCAAAAACGATACCCCTAACTGTTGCCTCGTCTAGGGTTGCTTCGTTTTGATTTTCCTTGTTGATAGCAGGTTGTGCTTTACCTCGAGAAAAACCCTCCTCGTCCTGTGAGTTTTCCAGTTTAACGTCCGAATCTGACATCCGTTGATATGAGACTGAACCTTTAACCCCAAAAAAAATAAATTAAAAGAACGCACTATATTCAATCGAACAAACACGAGGATGAATTACAACACAAAAATTTATTTGTAGCGGGCATTATATAATAATTATACTGAAAGCAATCGTTTTACTATCTATCGTTTCGATAGATAGAGTAGGGAACTTTAAAATATCCGGGATTTTTACCTTTTAGTTGGTATTTCCTCAACAAAGAATCCCCCACTCTCGATGAAAACACAAATAATCACATGAAATACCAACTTGATTTTTATTTGTAACTTGTCGTTTTGGAATTCAAACACTGTTGTTGTGTGGTCTGCGTTTGCGATTTTCCCCCGGTCGTGTGCATTTACGTGTAATCGTGTGTAGGATTAGGTTACTACGCATATATTTGCAACTGGTGATGCATATTGTGATTAGGGTTGCTAGAACAATAAATTTAGTGTATAATCGGTGCAGGATGGGTTCGGTGTGTGTTTTGTATATTCATGAAAAGAACTCTTTTGTGCTAAGACTTGTCCCACATCGGCTTGGCCTTAAAAAATATCACACGTTAAAATTATGTACATTCCTTGGTCCTATTGGAATCAACCCCTGGCTCGGGGAATCAATATTGGGCCCAACTACGCTACGAATTTGCCGCTTCACGGACATATCACGGGCTCGGGCTTTGATCTATAATTTGATTGGCTAGGGCCTGTGTCAAGTCCATAGGAGCAATTTTTTTTCTTTTTATACTTACGTTTTTAATTTCAAATTATTTCGTCTAAGTTTTTTTTTTAAATTGTGAATAATTACATATTTCTAACTCTCTATTAAAGTGCCATGGTAGTTTTGTATTAATTTCACCAACATAACTATTCACACATATGTACATATTAAAATAACATTAGACTCGATTGTAAGTCAACTATCATAACAAGTCGAACTGCTGTTAGTTAGACAATTTGGACATTCACTTGTAATCAAACGAGTCAACTACGAACAAACCAAGTTTTTCGAAGAATTAAATAGGACGAATTATAATATTGATTTTCGCGCGAATAATAAGGCTATGTTTGTGATAGGGGTTATAATTTTAAAATGACAATATGAATGTCAATATTCATTGGGTTTTAATTTCCAAATTACAATTCACACATAACAATTTCTGTCATTATTTGACGTTTATGGTAAAACCCGATATTATGTTGCTATTTAAATAGTTTAACTAAAATAACGTATGCCAACACAAATAAACCAATTTTCACCGGTTTCAAAATTGAATTGACATACATGGTACAAAAATACTACATATGATAAAAGAAGCAACTTTCTTTAAATCAATTGTTTTTTTTTTGTTTATTGTTTTTTTTCCACTAAATACGATGAATTTATTAGTCCATGATTTAACACGTACAAATTCAAAACTTCATTCTCGATTCTACCACAAATTCAATCTCAACATTTGCGCAATTCATTTGATACCGGGACACAAGATAACGCTGCCTTACAATAGCACGCGGCCACTTCCAATTCCGTCCCCTCCCCTAAACATGTTGGTGAATGCAACACTAATTGCTATCACAATAATAGCAACATTGATCATAAGTTTATGTTGTTTCTCCAATTTTCGGATTCTAAGCTTCGCAGCCTCAAATTTCGACAGTAGCTCAGCACTCATAGTGGCTTGATTATCCAATTCTTTCAAACTTCTTGTTTGATCCCCTTGCAATCTCTGCAGCTCAGCTTCCCTGCAATGAATCCTATCGGAAAGTAATTTCTCCGTCACATCCTTTCTTATCAATTGTTCTTGTAGAACGTCTTTTTGGGCCTTCGATTTCACGAAACAACTCCTTTGGAATGGTGACAAGGGCGGGTCAATCCAGATAAAGTATCCGCAGTCCTTATTGATCTATGGCAAAAACAATTATCATATGAGTCAATGTACAACATTGTGTATTGTCAATATCTGTACCCAACCTGACATAGAAGTAATTAACAACATAAACTCATGCAAACAACTATTAAATTAAAAAGGAAAAATGAAATAGCGATGATATATGTTTGAAAAAATTGGACATCAAACTGGAAAAAGAAATTGGTCAGGATCATATCAACATGACACCTTTCTTAGACTGCATCTGCAGAACCTCATCGCTGGATGGTCATCTGTCATGGATGTGAGAACATCTGCTTCAATATCATGATGACATTTCTTCTTTTCATTGAACTTCGAATCTAAAGAGCTCCTCTCTTCAGTAATTTGGGAAGAACTTGTCATTATTTATCGATTGCTGTAAATGAGATGTATTGAGATTTTAGATGGATGAATAATTCAATTTAGGCTGACCTATCGTCTCATCTGTACCAATGAGACAGCCGCCGAGATATTTTTTTTTAAAATAGATTAGGGTTGTATTGTTGATAAATCGAGCGTAGATTAGGGTTTGTACTTAATAAATATTCTTTTGTGAGATCGGCAAAGATGGGGATACAGTTGTGCACGGATTTTTTTTACTAGACTCTGTCCCACATCGGCTTGGTGAGAAGAAACATTGCACCTTATAATTGTGTTTATTCTTTGGACTCTTGGAATCAACCCCTGGGCCGGGGAATCACTATTAGGCCCAACTGGGCTACACACTGCACTGCTCGATGGACATGGTGTGGGCCCGGGCTTTGATCTTTAATTGGATTGGTTAGGGCCTGCGCGGAGCCCATCTGAGCAAGTTTTTTTTAAATACACTTTAAAATTTCTTATAATTATGTACTCTTACGTGTAATTATTTAATTTTTATATTTAATTATGTTTATATATTCAATATTTATTACAATTTTTCGTTTCTATTTGAATGTATAACTTTGATTATAATTGTTTTGTTGTAAATTGTAGTAAATAAATAGATGGATTGTTTTCGTGCTAGAGCGGTTGATCTACCCACATTAGGTTTACTCATTAATGTTTGATCAAACTTGTTGGCTTCACCCTATCCCAGTACTAAGAATGAAATTTTTTCGGAATGTTGATCGGATTCAAAAGAAATGTACTGATAAACTAATGTTTTCATGTGAAGATTATTTATTTTTCAGAGTGGCAAAATTAATTAAAATCCGTATTCCAAATTTGTTGTTCTATATATACTTTTAATTGACTATATTTCACGAGTCTTACACATGATGGGTCTCATTTTAATCATATTCAATTTAGTAAATAACTTACGACTAATTGTGTTGTAAGCTATCTGGCGCTTGATAAGCTAGTTGATAAGTTACAAGTAATTCGAGATCACATTAGTTATAGTTGATGACCGGTATTTAAAGTGGGCTAGTTGATATAATCAAAATGTTTGTATAATGCAGTTGATGACTCTGTCTCGTAAGTACCAAATTACACAAATGTACATGTTTAAAATTACATATTTTTAATTTTTTTTTCTATATGTTATTAGGATTGTTCATTTACTAATTATTGTTTCCATTACCAATTTAATTCTATTTAAAAGTTTCTATAGCTGCATTATAAATTTTCAAACGCTGATCCTACAAACATGTATTATTTTTATGCGAGGCTCTGCTCGGTTGAGCTGATTTAAATAGCTAATAGCTGATAACTGATAGCTGGTATCTGATAACTGACAACTGATAGCTGATAGCTGGTAGTTGATCTTCAATTAGTGCTTGGTAAATTAGTTGATTAAAGTAGTTGATTGAAGGTTAATTTACCAATATAGACATAATTAAAAAATATAAAATATTATATATTGCGTAAATAAATATAAAATATTAATCAAGCTTCTTGGTCAATAGGTTTTAATCATATTCAATATAATAAATAACTTAGACTAATTGTGTTGTAAGCTTTCTGGTGCTTGATAAGCTAGCTGATAAGTTACAAGTAATTCGAGATCACATTAGTTATAGTTGATGACCAGTATTTAAAGTGGGCTAGTTGATATAATCAAAAGGTTTGTATAATGCAGTTGATGACTCTGTCTCGTAAGTAACAAATTACACAAATGTACATTTAAAATTACATATTTTTAATTTTTTTCTATATGTTATTAGGATTGTTCATTTACTAATTATTATTTCCATGACCAATTTAATTCTATTTAAAAACTTCTATAGCTGCACTATAAATTTTCAAACGCTCATCCTACAAACGGGTATTATTTTTATGCGAGGCCCTGCTTGGTTGAGCTGATTTAAACAGCTGATAGCTGATAACTGATAGCTGGTAGCTGATAACTGACAACTGATAGCTGATAGCTGGTAGTTGATCTTCAATTAGTGCTTGGTAAATTAGTTGATTAAAGTAGCTGATTGAAGGTTAATTTACCAATATATACATGATTAAAAAATATAAAATATTATATATTGCAAAAAAAAAAAAAGAAAAATATAAAGAATAGAAGAGATAAAATTATAATAATTAATGAAGACATCCCACAATATTATTTTAAAAAAATATAAATACTTGAAAAATAAATACAAAAATAATTATAATAATAAATAAAACTCTAATTACTCATCAAATATAAAGTAATATATTAGGTTATAAATAATATATTTTTTACAATAAGCTCAACCAAGCAGGGCCTAAGACGCTAAAATTAGAGCAATACATGTATTGAAATAACTCATCGTGCTTAATTTATACATTAATTTGAAATCTAATACAAATTTCTAAATCAACATAACCTGACAAATTAAGTAATAAATAAGCCACACCTCTTAAAGTGATGCTGAATGACCAAAGGAAATATAAAAGAAATTAGACCAAAGGAGTAGTGCTTATCTCGCTGACCGTAAAAAATAAAAGCATATCACTAATCTAGAACATTTCCGTCATTACGTCAGGTGGGGTAGTTGGAAGTAATATTTGTTCCTACTTTTGATGGGAAATGCCAAATCAACTCAGTTCTAGAAATTATTACGGAGGCACACTTAATTCTAAAATGTAATCATTCCAAATAATGAATACATAACGTGTACTAGTAAACCAAATACCAAAAAAATATTCTGTAATCTTTCCAATTCCAATACAATCAGTAATGTTGTCTTACACAACCATACTAACCTTTTGGCCTGCACGCAAATGTGACTCTTCATAACCGCCCATCGTACTATTATTTAAAGTTGCTCTTACATAGTCAAGACTCACATTTCTTATTGTTTGAATTTCTCCATTCAAGCTTATTATCATCTACAATGTCGAGCATGGAGAACAGCGACGACGAGCATAAGCCAGACATTGTTGAGGAGCTGGAGGCAGAAATTGTTCGTCTTAAACAGGATTACGTCGATCAGCTGTTCCAGATCATTGATATTCTGCTGGAGAGTGAAAAGTTCAGGGAGGAGCGTGATCACCTGCAGGCTGAGAACGCTCGTCTGTAGGAGAGGCTGAAAGAGTTCGAAGAGAAGGGGAAAAAACCGATGTAATAGTGGTGGAAGTAATGCTGTCCTTGTATTGTATTTTCCTTTAATTTCTGTATCGTATTTTCCTTTAATTTCTGTATGTTATTTTCCTTTAATTTCTGTATTGTATTTCTAAAGGATTTTCGGACTCTATGATCTTATTTCCGTGTAATTTTAGGGTCCAGGGTTCAATCGCATGCACAGTCAATTTTCTTAAGGTTTTATTTTCTTTTGGAGTTTTTTCGAAAAAGAAGAAATGGCAATCATTTAATATTTAAAAAAACCTTTTGATCTAGTTTAAAATTGAAATCAACATAACCTGATAAGTTAATGAAAAAATTAAACAACAGTGAAGGTATTGTTGAGAGACTAAGGGAAATTAAATTGAAAGATCAGATCAACACAGTGCTCTATTTTGGACGTTGAAGCTGGATAAATTCTCCAAATAAATAACGTCATGCATTTAAAAGGCACATATATATTTAGAAGGCACATATATTCGAGGACCATTTTAAAATTACCGTGTCTAACATATTTTTTATTTAATTTTATTTTTTAATTAGGATTGTAGTTTTATTAATTATTGTTTCTTTTACCAATTTAATTCTACATATAATATTAAATATTTGCACTACAATCCTGTAAACTCAACCTAGTTAGTTTTAAAATTCACCATAGAATCAAGTTCAAGATTCAATTAAATATAAACTGAAATTAAAAACGGACATAATATAACACCATGTTAAGGTAGGTTTGAAATATCATATCAAATAAATGCCTAATTTCTTGATTAGCTCTGGCCGCTAAAAAAATTTAAAACTTTTTCACTGATTTAGACCCTGTACCATCATTACGACGGATTGAGTAGCTGACAAAAATATTTGATGCGTTTTTTTGAGGGTAAAGGTCATTTCAATTCATGGCTCCATATTGGACGTGAATTTAGGATATTGAAGGACGTGTTGCATTTACTGTGCACCCAAATTTGACAATTTTACCCAAAAAATGCCTCCATAAATATATTTTATTTATCACATCATCATTTATACTTAGCTGAAATTGACTATTGTATTCATTCTCGTTTATAAGGAAATGCTACACTGATTGTTCTGAGCATCATATGTGGTCAGAAAAATTAGTCTATTCGTCCTATTATATTAAGAGCTTTTCTAATTTTAAAAAATTGAAACTACCAGGACAAAAAAAAAAACACTAATTATTTCTTGGAATGTAATAAATTTGTATTGAACAGGATTACTTTACATAGACTACCATATACTCCAAACATTGCAATTTTTATATATTATGTTTTACGAAAAATTCATAAATTGGAAAATAAAGTTAAATTCCTATTAAATTAATCACTTCACGTAATCAATACCCATATTGAAGTAATTAACCTAAGCACGCAAAAAATATTGTGCTGCATCTTTTCGACTCCAAGACATTCAATTGAGGAGAGTGGACACAACACATACGTGTCTTTTGGGCTTCAGAACCAATGGCGATTCTCATCCACATTCAAGCTATTATTTAACGCAACTCTCACATTAAACAAGCCTCACTTTCCTTCTTCGTGTATTTTCTCTCTAAATTATTATATCATCAGCAATGTCTACTTCTGAAGGTAGTGACTCCGACCACTCTCCGGATCATGTTGAACAGCTGGAGGCTGAGAATTTTAGTCTGAAAAAAGACTTTGTCGATCAACTGTTCAGCATCATGGACATATATGCGGAGATGGACCGCTACATAGAGGAGAGGGATCAACTGCTGGCTGAGAACGCCACACTGCGCCAGAGATTGAAGGAGTTGGAAAAGAAGGAAGGGAAGGATGTGTAATATAAGTGGAATAAAGATGTATTTTTTAATTTAGTATTTTTTTTGTTTTGTTTTTTGTTGGGCTCGTTTTACCCAGTGCGCTGTAGGAAAAAATATGCCCAAATTTTAGATTAATCGCATTAATTACGCTTGGAATTATTATCACGTGCTAATATATTTATGTCTGCTTTTATTCATGATATTGGCATATTTTGCATAAAGTGACTGCAAATAAACATTCTATTTTTTTCATTAACAGAAGAAGACTGTAAATGATATTGTGTTTTTATTAGATCACCAATAACGAATATGGGTTGAATATCAGGTTTTTTCAGGCAGTTGATCTGTACACTAATTTTTTTATTTTTTTATCGAGATTGTTTGCATGTACTTGCATCTTGGTGTAAGCATTACAAATTTAACAAATAGTATTATTTAAAAATATTATTTAAAATAAATAATTAAATATTATTATTTGTTAAAATGTTACCAACAACCCAGCCCACTAAAACCCCTTTAAACCACCCCATTAAAACACAAACACCCACGTTCTCCATCCCCACATTATGGAGGAGTAAATGGATTTATTTTTTGCTTTTGGTGTATGCTGTTATCCCATAATTGTTTAGTCAAAACAAGAATTTTACACCACTTATATCGAGAGTTTAATTACGTGTTGTTATCAACGGATGAGATCGAAAGTGGATTGACTTTTGTGTCTTTACAAATTATTTATGCTGGCGGGTTTTCTAAAATGGGGTGTTTTTCGATTCTCTATTATTCGAACTGAGATTTTGTTCTGTTTATTTAATGAATATTGTCATGGACTTTTTCTGGTAAAAAAATTAACTACAATAATTTTATTTAAGACACAAAATGAATAGTGTTGCCAATTAATGACATGCGTAATCGAGTTAGCGACTAAAATTTTAAAAGCATCGCAAATCTTGAGACTACAATTTGAAAAATTGTTGCAGATATAAGGACACAAAAGAATAGTGTTACCAAATTAATATTCATGACGCGAGGAAAAAAAGCGTCACGTTCAGAAATTTACCTACGCCCGTATTTTGCGTCATGAATAAATTCGTGACATCAAATTTAACAACGCAAATCGTGACACTTTCCTAAGCGTAGGTAAGGTGATTTGTGACGCTTATATGCATCACTAAACATAAAAAAAAGTGTCACTAAACATCCTTTTTGTTGTAATGTATGTTATTAATTTAGTATTTGTGTATAATTTGACATTTTCAAAATCTTACTTATATTATAGTTGTAAAAACACCAAAGACGTAAGATATAGTTCTAGAAAATCCATACGCATTTTATATAAGATAAGAAAAATTATATATAATATAATTAAAATAATGAAAATGAGTCCATAAATTGTATACCAGCTTCGAAGATAATGAAAAGAACTACTCACAAAATATAATAATACAAAAAGACAAGTTTCTTGATTTCAAGTAAATATTATAAAGTTAAAATAAATAATGAAAATAATGATGAGCTTACTTCTCATGAAACACGTGCATCATAAGAGTCATTGATCTTGAACTAGTTTAGGTGATTTAAATTGCTTGTATCTGAATCCATCACATTAATCTCTTATAGGTCGCTACGTAAGAACCAATAATAAGTTCGTGAAATCTTATTCAACCTAATAGGTTCGTGTCCACATAAAGGTACAGGTCGGAGCCTGTCAATTGAGTAAGCTCCAACCATATGTAGTTAAAATCCCTTTATTTTTTATTATGTTGATTTATTTGAAATAATTATTCAATCATTTGTATTTCACTTAATATGTACAACATTTTAAAAAACCTTCAAGTAAACTTTGTACTTTGTATGGTTTACAAATTTTGCTTAATAGGCTAAACAAATAAATGGTTTAATTTATTACATTACGTGTATTTATTGATATTAAAACATGTATTGATTGGTTTACACCCTTTCTGTAGTATATATTCAAATTTGTTATTCTATTTATGGTATTTAATGCAATCCACCTGCAAGCTGTATAAATTGGCTGACATCTTTGTATTCTTTTTTTTGAATTGTTGGATATTATTCTATTGAAAGGTAACAACTAAAAAATTTCTCCTATCTTAATACGGATTTGAAAATCTTGCAAACAATAATATCTAAATTAAATGTCTTATATGTAACATAATGGACGCGCAGCGATGTGCCGGTCGATTTCTGGTAGTTGCTTAAAGCGGCTGATTGAACGTTAATACACCAGTGTAAACGCTGTTATTCAAAACAAGTTTTAGAGTTACTGCAAATATATCATTAAGGTCCTCAAAAACCAAAAAAAAAAAGAAAAAAAAAGAGAAAAAAATATTCGCACAAATAATATACACACATGAAAATTGAACTTATGAATCATAAACTTATCAGGTTACACACTTTGCTCATTTCACTATCCATCATACATTAAAACATATTCAAATAATAAATTTGGAATAGTATATATAATCCACCTAAAACACTCACATATAATATATACTCGAATCTATATTTTAGAAAATCAAACAATCTGTATACCAATTAATTACTTTATTATGTCGTATCGTTGACCATACCAGATCAATGTAAGCTATTTAAATTGATATGTTTTTCAAAATAAAATTTTATTATTGTTCAATATGATATGTTGGTCATAATCAACCTTTCAAAAATTATAATTTCAAAATTATAATTATCATATAATTTACCAATTATTTTTCACAATATTATTTAAGATTACGCTTGATTCTCTTTCAAGAAAATCATAAAATATTGTTATATCCCCTTTATATGGCCTATATACTGTAATCATTATCTAAGCATGTCAAATCAGATATCATATTATGTGGATATTTATGGGGAAGTTACCATAAGCAAATAGCAGAACCTAAAATCCTGCATACACTCCATATATTTTGCGGAAACAAAAAACTGCCAATAAACACCGGCCGGACTATAACTTCACCCGCTTGATAACACGAAAAAAATATCGAGAAGAAGATTCCACATCAAGATATCTCTAATCTTCGTCATAATAGTTATGTGAATCACGTGAATTTGTCAATTTTGGTGAATTTTTGGCATGTTTTCAGAAAAACGAGAAAATTGTATTTTTATCTATTCGCCTCTTCTCAAATTGCAAACCCCAACCAAAATATATTATGAAACCACCGTTCTGAATTGAGAATCTATTCAAATTATTTTTTTTCAGATTTCGAGGGGAAGGAGGCTGCATATCAGTTACGCGTCCTCCAGTGTCTACCTTATATCTATAGGGATGATTTCGGAAAAAACCCCTTGAAGTAGAAAACGACCTCCAGTGCCCAATACGGGCAGTGCGAAGCGACATTTTGGATCAGCCGCCACACAAACACTGTATAGCATGTCACCCCCATCTAAAGTGGGTGGGGAAAAGGGTGGCGATAGACAGGACACGCATATTTTCCAACATCGTACGAAACTGAAGATGTTGTACGACTTACATAAGATATTTTCAGTCGAGCAACGTGTTCAAATAAATTCCGTAGGGTTTGGGTCCTTTCCTCGCATGAAGATAACCCAACTGGACCGTAAGCTAATCAGTTCCCTAGTGACAAATTTCGACACTGATTCAAGGACACTTTTAGTGAATGGGACGTCAGTGAAGTTTGATGTGGAAACAGTGCAGGCTGTGTTCGGTCTATCATGTGAAGGAAGGAAGACACCAGCGAAAGTAGACGTAGGACAAGAGGTACGGAAGAAATTATTTATGGACAACAAAGGTGACGCAATTGGAAGCACGCAATTGTTGAAAAGAGTCGCGAGTCATCAAGGGTCCGACTTTCAGATCTTATATTTAATG